>CABHPQ010156018.1:0-47296 GCA_902168405.1 Peromyscus aztecus
CTTATTTGCTGTCAAATTTCAAAAGATGGTTTTGCAGGATAGTCCACCTACATGGCATGGCAAATGGAGTTAGGGTTCCCTGAAACTCCAAGAATGGGAGCATTATAGGAACTCTTCAGTTTTATATCCATTGCTAATCAGAGACAGGAAGCAAACTAAGATTTGCTGGTCTCTTGGTTCTACTCTCTCTCTGTCTCTCTGTCTCTCTGTCTCTCTCTCTGTCTCTCTGTCTCTCTGTCTCTCTCTCTCTCTCTCTCTCTCTCTCTCTCTCTCTCTCTCTCTCTCTGTGTGTGTGTGTGTGTCCCTCCTCTCTCTTTCTCCAGGTTATCTTATAAATCTTACCATTCTGTCTTATCTCTGAAATGCTCTATTCATGACATCTCACTAGTAATAAAACCACACTTCTTTCTTACATGACACAATAGGACCCCAAATGTTGAAAGCTGTGTAATACCAGGTTTTCTTAACATATGTGCCCAAACTAATATATTCTCTATGTACAACTCTCTGATAGTGAAAGTAAGTCACTATCACTTCTTGTAATTCTCTGAATTCAGCTTCATTATGAAAGGAACAACCTTGATGTGACGAAATTGGGGATGGTGGTTTGGTTGAGATTTTTCATTGGCGAGCCGGTTACATGACTGGTGTGAGAATTAAACTGAGTGGCCAGAGAAGACCCTTGAAATCTGATAACATCAGGCCTGATGGCTGAGGCAGAAGTGATGTGGCAGAAGAAAGATCTGAGTAAAGAAAACTCAAGCCAAAGAAAGGAGAGATATGAAGACAGAAGGCCACACATGTTGCACTTGAAGAAAGATTAAAGACCAAACCAACAAAATTGTGACGAGCGTTCTGAAAGGCGTAACACAATGATGTTTAAAGGTGTGGAGACTTCCAAGGCCTTAAGAATAGACGGCAGGAGATGATAGAGGAAAGGCTCTTCCTGATTGTGGGTGAAGCTATCTAGCATGGCTGGTGGCCAGGTGGAAAGAAGGCAGAAAATGCAGGTGATCTGTATTGATGGCCTCTATACTTACTGGATGTATCTTTCTGTGCTGGCATATTATGTAGACATTAGACTACAGTTCTTTGCCTTTCAACCTAAACAGAGCACTATCCACACTTCCTGGGACTTCTGGACCTCTGGAACCTTAACTGGATTGTTGAGGCATCCTGGATGTGAGACTAAGAAGCTAACAGATATCTAGTCCCTAGATTGTGAGCATTTTCTGTGGAAATCCTCAGCCTCTAATCTATTAATTTTTATAGTAGTAATACATGTAGTTTATTGTTTTTCTTCATCTGGGGGACGCTAAAATGTGACCACACTTTCTTACAAACATTTTACTTAACCTCAAAATTAAAATAGATTCTTCATTTATGTGAACAAGCTGCTTTTTTTTCAAAGCATGAATTAATCCCAAATCCTTCATATGCCTTGGAAGTGTAATATTTTAAATGCCCTGAAGGCCTTACAATCCCATTTCAACTCTGTCCAAAGAAAGACAAAACAGAATTTGGCTTAAAATTCTCACATTTAAAGACTCCACTTCTACAAAACAGATTGAATGGTTTGGGCACACTCCTGCAAATCCAGCTATTGTGATTCTCTATGGTTGATCCATTTGTCCTCCCATTTCTTTTCAAACCTTTTATATATAGGTTCTTGCACAAGTTAAACATGGGAAGGCAAAAGAGATACTCCATGATTTAATTACTGAAAAGCAAGCAGCAAATATTTGAAGTGATGGATTCATAGTTCACAAATGAGCATATATTATACTGATGAAGATAAAAAAGAAAACCCAAGCAAACAAGAGTTTTGTTGGCACTTAAAGGTTTTCTTTTAACCACTTTCTAGAGTCTCTACTGTGACCAACATCTTATTATAATCATTACCTGCATTCCTGAAACTGGAACATCAACAATTTGACAAAAAAAAAAAAAAAAACAAACACTTCTTGCTTAACTTGAACAGCCACTAACTTATAATTTTTTATAGTACAAAATATATGTAATCATAAGAAAACATTATACTGATTGCTAAAGAAAAAAATGTAAAACCAGGTCAAACAAAGTAAGATATGTGCACATTGGAAACACCATAAACAAAAAAGAATTTAAAAGTAAACCAGAAATTGTTAAAAAAAAATCGTGTTTTACATAGCAAGAAAAACAACATTAAAATATTTGTTAATTAGACGAAGAACACATAAAATTACAGAAAGCTGTGATCTGCTTCTCCTTTTAAACTAAATCATTTTTTCCCTAGAATAATGATCAGGAGATTTATTTGATTTTGTGATTTTATTTTTAGATGCTCTCTTGCTAAGGCCAATTACCATCTAGAACAGTTTAAATACCAAACACATTCTGATCTAATCAGACAGAGATATACACTGAACTCTAAAATAATAAACACAAATTCAAGATGAATGGAGATGAGCAAGCACAGTCACTTCGAAAAAGACCTTGCAGTATAATAACCTATTAAACCCCTGCTTACATTTCACAGAGGCAATTAATAAAGTCAACAGAGAATTGAAAGAGTTCCCTACAACAGCAGAATATAAATCAAATATTGTAGTCATGAAGCACTTGATAGTATTCCTTTCTGTTGTTTGAGAGAGTGCTTTTATATGTAGGCCAGACTGACCTGCAACATACTAAGTAGCCAACCTGTCCTCAACCTTATAATCCTCTTGCCTCTCCCCAGATAGTGCTGAGATTACATGTGTACACAACCATACTCAAGGAGCTAATATTCTTATATAACACTCACCTATCTATATGTGCAAGATTTTATGATTTAAACCCGAGTGAGGAAACCAAGACCCAGAAAGACAAACATGGTATACACTCACTCATAAGTGCATATTAGGTATAAAGGATAACCAGGGTACAGTCCAGAGAGGCTAGGTAACAAGGAGGGCCAAAAGAGGGACTCATGGATTTCCCTGGAAAGGGGGACTAGAAGAGATCTCCTGGGTAAACTGGGGGTGGCAGGGTGTAGGAACATGATGAATCAGTTTGGGTAGATTGGGGGTGGAACTGAGAAGGAGAGTAATGAAAGAAACATACTGATGGATGGGTGCATTTCAGGGTTATGGAGAAACCTGGTGCTAGGGAAACTCCCAGGAATCCATAATGATGACCCCATATAAGACACCCCCATTAGTGGAGAGGGTGCCTGAGCTGGCCATCTCCTGTAATTAGATTGATGACTACCTTAATTGCATCAGAGAGTCTTCATTAAGCAACTGATGGAAGCAGATTCAGAGACCCACAGCCAAGCACTGTGCTTAGCTCTGGGTGTCCTCCTGAAAAAGGGAAGAGGGATTGTACAAATCAGAGGTGTCAAGGTAATGATGTGGGAACCCACAGAGAGAGTTGACCTGAGCTCCTATGAGTTCATGGACTTTAGATCAACAGCTATGGAGCCTGTATGGGATCAGCTTAGGCCCTCTGCATGTATGTGGCAGTTGTGTAGCTTGGTCTGTTTGTAAGGCTCCTAGCCTCCTTTTTGAACCTGTCACCCAGGCCAGATTACCTTGGCCAGCCTTGACGCAAGGGGAGGAGCTCTGTCCTGCCTCAAATTAATGTGCCATGCTTTGTTGACTCCCATGGAAGAGGGAGGAGGAATGGACTGGAAGGAGGTAGATGGGAGGCTGGAAGTGGGAACAGGAGGAGAGAAGTGAGGGAAAACTGCTTTTGGTATGTAAAATAGTTAAAAATTAGTTAATAAAAAATTAAATATTTTCACCTTAGGATTATTGCTTTTATTTTTTAACATTTCTTACTGATTTTTTGGGAATTTCACACCATGCAACCTAATCCCTCTAATTTGCCAGGCCCTCCATATAAGCCCCTCACCCCTGTAGCCTTCCCCCAAGACAAATTTAAAATAATATTAATTAAAAACAAAAAACAAAGAAAAAACACTTTTCTCCTCCATCTTTCCCACCTCTCCAACACCTCTTCATTCATCTTATGGCATTGGAAGCCCATGTTGTTGTCCTATGTCCATTCTGTTGTGGGGCCATACTGATCTGCATGACTACCATAGCCATGGTGACCTGTAGGACCAAGCTGCTGCAGAGGGCCATGTTTGGGTCCACGGTCCTACTGTAGTCGGAGTCTGTGTTGGTCCCCATGACCTATGTTACCACATATATATACTAGTGTAGTGCACTAGTATAATGTATTAAAAGGGAATGATGAAGAGTTGTAGCTGAAGTTTTCCTGTGTCCCACCAGGTTCTGCAGCAGTGACGAGGCAGTCATGTGGTTGGGTTTACAACCAATGAGAAGGCAGAACAGGAAGTCTATATAAAGACAAACAGACAAGAAGTAGCTCTTTTTCAGAGAGGTCTCTTGCGGAGAGGTAGGACAGCAGGGGCAGGAAGGGTAAGGTTTTTAATCTCAGCTCTTAGCTATCGCTCTGACCTCTTGGCTTTCTTCTCTGAATCGGCTCTGTGTTTCTTATTTAATAAGACGGTCAGTTACATCTACACAATACCTTTTGAAAAAAAAAACATAGAAATCTACAACTGTAGAAGCTTTCTAATACATGCACACAAAGATATACACACATACAAACATACACCCTCACATACACACAAACACATAAACACACAAACACACACATAAACATATACACACACACACACATGGAGTTATCCTATAGGAAATAAGCATGGTCCCTACTGGATACCACAGACTAAAAATAAAAAGCCTAGTGCTGGAAATTAGTTATTTCTTTTAGAGTTGCTGTCTAGTGTAGTCTCACAGACTCTCAAACATTATAGGTTATTACCATTGCTCTCAGTTACCCTCCAGAACTTGATGATAACACCCTACTGCTAAACACATCACACACTTGAATCATACAACACAGCAAAATCAAGCTGGTATGGACTTAGAAGCTTCATCCTTATAGATTACGTTCATAGTGCTGGATGGTGCTGTACAAGCTACCAGAGGAGAAAAGTCATCTTCAATCACACCCAGCTACCATACTTCTGGGCTATAATGATAATGGGCCCATTAAGACACACACACTGTTGCAAGGATGGAACATACAATCTGGGAAAAACCAAACATTCTCTGTTTGGATTTAAGTCCCATTCTAGAGATGAATCCTGTACCTGGAACCATTATTAAGCTAATAAACTATGACTAGACAGGGTACAAAACCAAGGGAAGAACATAGAAATATTATACTGCTAAATATACATAGCGTTAAACCAACAACTTATGTCTCGTAGTTATACCCAAGGATCAATGTTTTTCTCAACTATCATCTGTGAGTCTTCTATTTGCTTCTGTGAAATAGATGGTGATTAACAGGGTGACCCACAACTGACCAACCTGCAGAGAATATGATATGCAGAAATTTCAGTCCTAAAGGGAACATATATACTACACACTCCCTCCCATAGTTCAAGGATCACTGTGGAATGTAGGAGCCAGAGGTGATGGGTCAGAGATATCGTTTGGACACCACAAACCAGCTGTGAATATGAATTTAGGGTGTGTGTGTGTGTGTGTGTGTGTGTGTGTGTGTGTGTGTGTAGTGAAGAAGTCTGAAAGACACATAAGAAAAAAATATCGTAACAAAACTTTTAAAATCAGTAAGTTTTTATGTATACTAAACTTTATTATATTAATTTAAAGTATAATTGATTAATTTACCCATTATTTTCTCTCCTCTTTTCCTCCTTCCCTCCCTCCCTCCCTCCCTCTCTCCCTCCCTTCCTCCCTTCCTTCCTTTCTTCCTTTCTTCCTTCCTTCCATCCTTCCTTTCTTTTTTGCTTCTTCTCTTCCTCTCAACAATTTAGTTATTTTAAGGAAAATATGTGCTTGTATTAAGGAGAAGCAAGGAAAGGATTTATTAAGTCCTGAAGTGTGTCTTACTCATAATATTTGAGGCCAAATGTTGTCAGGCAGTGCAAGAAATTTCAATCAATAATGTGTACATGGATCTTAACTACTTGGGTGTTTGATTTTTTAATGTAAAATATTTAATATCTTTTTTCATTTACTTGGTAACCTATATTTAATGATTTTTTTGTGAAAAAGGACAATGGAAATCAATGTATTCCATATTATAAATTAATTTTACCAAAATGTTAAAGTAGTTTGTTACAAATAATCATAAACATTATAATGGAAATTCAAATGAAGATATTTATTTTGAATTGAACTACATTATATCTTTCCCATATAGATAAAATTTTTTGAGTAACTTTTAGAAGAAATGGTAAGATTTATTAATGCATTTTTACCTTTGAGGACATTTTTGCTGTTGTGCCTGTTTATAGAGAAATATAATGGAATTTATAAGTCAGTTTTAGGCAACGGAAATTGTAGTTTGTATTCTTTGTGCTGATTTCACATATTTTGAACTCTCTTGCTATGTTTTTACAATGAATACCATGTTTATTAGAATGAGAAGGGTAAGAAAGGAACCAGAAGAGTTCACTCCAGGACTTTTTCTTATTTAAACCCGGGTGTCTTCACTGTCACATGCCATACCTACATAGATCTTTGTAATCATATGAGTTACATGATTCTTTTCAAGGAAAACTTATTCTAGATGCTGATACTGAAAAATCATCTGAAGGGCTCACAGAATGAAACTAAGCTCCCTTCTCTGGATACCCAGTACTTACATTCATAGGACATAGCCTGGCTGCTTAAAATACTGAACATTTGTTTTTGTAAAACAAGGCAGGACAAGTAAGTATTTAGAAGGAAAACATAAGTCTGTAACTCCTTTTTATTTTTATGAATGACTTTAATCATTTCACTTATTTAAAAGTCCCACAATTTTGAATCTTGATTTCCAAATTAGTTCAGATGCCTTGTGCTGCTACAAAATCATTTCATTCCTTTTAAACATCTGTGGAAAGGAAGAGATGGGCTTTCTGTTTCTTATCTTCAACTCCTAACCTCCCAGAGACACTCCCAGTGTAGGAAAACAATTTTATACATAAAGTATATAATTTTCTACATACAGGATTTGTTCTGAGGCAAAATTCTCAGCTTTTACCAGGTTTCCATGTATACTGTGGTCTAGATGAGTTGAGAATCCAGAGCTTCATAAGGACCATTAAGTGACTGGATCTGTTTTAAAAGTTGGATTTGTTAAATCTAAGAGACAGATGATTTTTCCTATATATTTAACACAGCCAATAGCTAGGTGTAATGTAATATAAAATGAGAACATCTTAGAAGGAAACAAAATAAAGACAGTTTTCTTTGAGTCAAAAGACTCTGTCAGTGTCTCCGGGTTAGGAGGTGCTAATACATCAAGATAATTAACCAGATAGGCAGACATGAGTGAAGAAGCACATTCTAAAATAACTCAGATTTCATTCAAACCTCTCCTGGAATATGGAGAGAACTGGAGAAGCAAGAACTATATTTGTCGTAGAAGAGTTGTTACTAACACGCTGGGTCATTGGCTGAGACCACCAGCATCTCTGAGTGGTTGTCCTCCTCAGGGTAAAGTAGTTGTCCCAAAGGCAGTGTCAACTGAGTCCCAGAACCCTGTTTGCTGTGAGACTGGGATGCTGGGTCCTTAATTTTAAATTACCCTACTTGCTTTGCTAAGTTTACTGTTAAGTAGGCCCTTCCAAGATGCTTTGGCTAAAGGGAAAAATGGCTCACTTGGGCCCATTTTTTTTTTTGCATTTTTTTTTCAAGGCATGCTTTGGTTCTGTATTTAGAAATAGTCATTATAGACATAAATCAGAGCCAGGACTGTATGCCATTACATTTGGAAGTTTTCTGTAATGACTGCTATGGAGTAAATTTAATCATTTCTATTAGATAACATATTTGTATTAATTATTTGAGAATTTCATATTGCTTTTGTCATATTTACTCCCATTACTGTCCTCACTAAACCAAGTTCCAACCCTCCTCACTTCTCCTCCCCCTCCCAGTCTTTTCTGAACTCCTATTTTCTCCTTTTATTAAAAATATTTTCTTTTTACCATATAATGTATCTTGACTACAGTTTCCCCTCCCTCTAATCCTTCCAGATCCTCCTCATATCCTCTCCCATCCAGATCCATTCCCTTTATGTTTTGTTTCTATCTTTTATTTTTTTTTAGGAAAACAACAGGTTTCTAAAAGAAGTCAACAGAGATTAACAAAATAAAATACAATAAACTAAAGCAAAAAAGATCATATCGTATTGAAGTTGGACAAGGCAAACAAATAGAAGGAAAATAACTCCAAAAGAAGGCACAAGAATCAGAGACCCACTCATTCGTGCAATAAGGATCTCATAAAATTATAGAGAACTTGGTGCAGACCTGGGTCAACTCTGGTCTTGCTGCTCTGAGATTGTTTGTGCTTTGCTCGGTTGATTTAGAAGGCCTTGTTCTCCTGTTGTTCTCCAATCCCGTCACCACTTACGTTCTTTCCACTTTCTCTTCTGAGGACAGGGATTTGGCAGAGACATCCCTTTAAGAGCTGTGTGTCCCAAGGTCTTTCTGGGTAATATCTAGCTGTGTGCCTCTGTATCTGTTCCCATCTGCAGACAGAAGAAGCTTTTTTGATGATGGCTGAATATGGCAGTGATCTATGAATGTAGCAGAATATCATTAGAAGTAATTTTATCAATACTTTTTAAATTTTTTTTTCCACCAAGAGTGTTTGGGTTTACCCTAGGTCTCTAGTTTTTACTCACCGAAGTAGTTTTGGGTATGGATTCCATCTTGTGGAGAGGGCTTTAAGACAAACCAGACACTGTTTGATTCCTCCCACAAGCTTTGTGCCACATTGTCCAAGCATATTTTGTAGGCAGAACAGATTGTAGACCAAAGGTTTTGTGGCTGATGTAGTGTTTATGTTTCTCTTTTGGTAGCCTGCAGAGTACCTTTCTATATCAAGAAACTAGAACACAGGGGTGAATGTTCTTTGCAGGCACCAGCACCACCTTTCCATGTTCAATGAGTTATATGAGTGTAGTCTTCATCAACAGGGCCTTGCATGTAAGTTTGTGAAGGGCAACCATTTGTCTTGGCAACGCTTGGGTTGTTTACAGATTTCCATGGGAACCCTTTGACCAATAACTCAATTGGATATAACAAAGTCCCAGTACCAGAAGCTTCATTTGGTGATAAGAGATGGCAAGTTGGGACTAAGTATTTCTTGTTATTTGGAGACATCAATAGGATCACCTTTTATGTATGTTAAGAAAGTTCAATTGCACTAGGTGTCCATACCATCCCACTAATGCCCCTCAATTCTAGCTCTCTTTCCCCACATTCCATCTCTCAACCCCATTTCCTCTTCAACTCCCCACCTGGTCCTTCCATTCACATGCTGCTTGCCCCCAGTCTACTCATAAAGTCTATTTCATTTCCCCCTCTCAGGGAGATCCATTTGTGCCCCATAGCCCCTTCCTCTATAACCTAACCTCTCTGGATCTATGGACTACAGCTTAGTTATAATTTATTTACTGGCTAATATCAACATATAAGCAAATACATACTATATTTATCTTTCTGGGTCTGAGTTACTTTATTCAAGATGACTTTTTCTAGTTTCTCCATTTGCCTGCAAATTTTACGATGTTATTTTTCTGATGTCTGAGTAATATTCCATTGTATAAATATACCACATTTTGTAAATCTATTCTTCTGTTGAGGGATATTTAGATTTTTTCCAGTTTCTGGCTATTATGAATAAAGTTGCTATGAACATGACTGAGAAAGTGTCCTTTTGGTAGGAAAAAGCATCCTTTGGGTATATGCCCAAGAATGGTATAGTTGGATATTGAGATATACTGATTTCCATCCTTCTGAGGATGATTTCTAAATATATTTCTAAATATGATTTCTAAATACAAACATAGTGATTTCTAAAGTGGCTATATAAGGTTGCACTCTGACCAGAATGGGGAGTATTCCCCTTATTCCACATTATTGCCAGCATAAGTTGTAACTTGTGTTTTTGATCTTAGCCATTCTAACAGGAGTAAGAAGGAAACTAAAGGATGTCTGAATTTGCATTTCCTTTATGGCTAAGGATGTTGAACATATTTTTAACTGTTTCTTAATCAGTAAAGTTTTCTTGATTGAGAATTTTTTGTTGAGGTCCATACTCCATTTAAAAGTTGGATTATTTGGGGTTTTGATATCTAGTTTCTTGAATTCTTTATATATTTTGGATATTTGTCTTCTATAGGATATGGAGTTTCTCAAAATCTTTTTCTAGTCTATAGGCTGCCACTTTGTCTTAATTATGGTACTTCCATCTTTCAGAAGCTTGACAGTTTCATGAGGTCCCACTTGTTAATTTTTGCTCATAGTTCCTGCACTGTGTTCTGTTCAGAAAGGCTTGTACCTGTGCCAATCAGTTCAATTCTGTTCCCCACTTTCTCTTTTATAAAGCCTAGAAGATCTGGTTTTATTCTGAGATATTTGATATATTTGGAGCTGAGTTTTGTGCAGGGTGTGGATGGACTGATTTGTGTTATTCTACATGTATGTGGTATGACTCAGCCCTAACAGGCTTGAGGCCCAGCTGGCCCAACCAGTAATAAGATACTTCCTGTAAGCCAACCTGCATCTGCCTAAAGGCCTTAGCAACATCAGCTGACATGATCTGAGATGACCTGGACCAATGAGAGGCAGCCATGTCACATCTGCAGATGTATATTCATCAGATCTTCCCCTGGTTTAGGGTAGAGGGTATACAAGGCTTTCTTCTTCTTGAATAAACTGAGCTCATTGTTTCAACATTCACCCAGAGTCTGTGTACCTACGCACCCTCTCCCACAAAAGGAACAACAAAGGACCCTGCCGTACATGGGAGCACAGAGCTTGACTAGCACAATTTGTGGAAGATGTTGTCTTTTCTTCCAGTGTGCATCTGTGGTTTCTTTATAAAAAAATCAGGTGTCCATGTGTATGTATTTAATGTGGGCATTCCAATTGATTCCCTGATGAACATGTCTGTTTTTAGGCCAATACCATGCAGTTTTTATATTTATAGCTTTGTATCACAACTTGAAATTGGTAATAATGAGATCAGCAGTGGTTCTCTTATTATTTAGGATTGTTTTAGCTATCCTGGTTTGGTGTTTTTAGTTGTTTTGTTTTTGTGTTTTTCCATATAAGCTGAGAATTGTCCTTTCAAAATCTGTAGATAACTGCATAACTAAAACAGAAAATCTGAAAACATCTTTTCAAAAATCATTAAAGTACTTCAAACCAAAGTTAACAAAAATGCTAAATGCTATTCTACTTTTTAAAAATATGTGTATGAGTGTTTTACATGCATGCATATATGAACAATATATATGCACATCTTCTATATAGGTCGGGAGAGGGCAGAAGATTCACTGGATAAATAGTTGTAAGCCACAAATGGGGTGCTGGGAGCTGAACACATTCCTTGGAAAGAGGATCAAATGCTGTTAACCACAGGTTCATCTCCCAGTACTTGACTTTACCTGTGAGATATTTAGGTATGATCTTAGTAATTCAATTAACCATTTCATTTCCTGTTTTCAAATCTATTTATTTAACAGAATTATGAAAGCACAGCTTAAGATTTAGTTACGTATCAATTTATAAATTGTGTGTATTTAAAAATCATATATACTTGATAATCATTTTTATTAGAAAATATTTTTGAAATAGTAAAAGAAAGGACAAACAGTCCTTATTAATGAGTTCCTGAAGAACTGAGTGTATACAAAATCAACTCCTAATCTACAAACGTCATAGTTTACTTTAACTCCAGTGATTTAAGAGAACAATTATATTTCATACGTATGAGGGATTAAAATATGTTTACATTGCTGACAGTAGATATCTTCTTTATAAATGATATAAGCACAAATATAATGAATACCTTTGTTTTGAACCTTATAATCAAGTCATTCTTGTTATTAGAGATAAGAAAGCGTACAAAATAAATCTATTAAGCATCCAATTATGACAAAATGAACTATGAATTGCCTTACTAAAATTAATCTAATCTTTCCTCTTAAAGGTTTATATGGTTCATTCAAATATACAAAGTCTTTGATTGATCTAAATGGAAAATACAATGATAAGTGAGGAGACAATTTTGTTTTTTGAAAGATTAATTGGTAACTGAATTGTATTAGGAGTTGGTATGATGGCTGTTTTGAATATATTGTAAGTATTTGCTTATTGGTATTGAGATAGAATGAAGTAAAAATACATGTATAAAAATAAGAAGCAAATATAGAATTATTAGTGGAAATTACTATAGTAGGTGTCAATATCTGTCACCGAAAGTACATTCTTAAGCCTGAAAATAAAGGTAAGCTTTGAGTCTGAAAAGAAATTAATACTGTGAAATAAAATTACATGTTAACTAAACAGAAAATAATTGTCTGCAATTACATTTTAATAGCAAGTTTTAAAAAGGGAAAGAAGAAGTAAGCATCTTCCTTATTTGACAGAATGTATGCCAGATGTTAATAAGAGATGTTTCTTAATATTTGAGTTCTCTTTTACAGCAAAATTTTTCCTCACTAATTACACTGTCTGCAGAACTATAACGCATTGCTTTTATTAAAAAACAGTTCACATTTAACCAATAAAATCTGCATATTTACATCATGTGTCCCAGTAACTCCATCCTCATAGAGACAGGAAAAGCTGTTGCCTGTGCTTATCATTATATGTGATTTGGAGTATTCACAATAATATGATCACTCTGTCCCAAATAGAGGACCACACAGTGTTTATAAAATAAGCCAGATAGTTAGGTATGTAGCCCCATGTCTCTTATTCTAACACTCAGGGGGAAGCAGAGTGAGAGGATGCCATGAGTTTGACAATGGCTTGGCCTTCAGTAGGAGACTCTGTCTTAAACGAACATAAAATAACAAAAGGTTGATAAACACAACCTTGATGAATACAAATTAAAATCATATAGTAACAATAATGAATAAATTTAAAACTTGACAGGATGGACATATTATGTGGAAAATGCAAGGCACCGAGTATATACATTATATGGTACTGGTTATGTAAATATGAACTTTAAAATGAAAACACAATGGTTAGCTGTGCAGTCATAGGGAGCATGGCTACATGTGGATGCTTTGAGTTGGAGATCACAAAGTGGGAAGAGCAGGAGGTTCTCCAGGGAGGACAGATCTGGAGATGAGTAAAGGATCTGCGAGTCTGAATAAAAGTGTGTTCTTTCATGACCTGCGTGGTATCCTGAGCATTTGGTTCATAATCACAGATGCCACATGGGCACAGGAACACTTTTGCATATCCATTTTCTGAGTCATGATACATTTCATGATTTCAAAAATGTATTAAAATATAGTACAGAATTTATGAACTTTACCAACTGCTTATTTCAGGACATGGAGAACTATTTTTGGCAAAATTTCCTTTCCATATTAGGAAGTATTAGACATTTGTGACAAGTTACACTCAAATTACTGTTTTCATGAATAATAATAAATTCAGTCAATGACAATTTTCATTGCCAAAATCAAATTTGAAGTATCATATGGACTCTAAGTACTTCCCACATTAATGTAAATCTTCAACTTCTTGTTGTTTACTTAGTTGTAGACTCAGGAAGACTGTTGCTCAAGTTCATTGTGTAGCCCCTTTCCCATAGCTTCTGTTGTAATTCTTGATGTCTTACTCACAAGATGCTCATGTCCTCTGCTTTGGACACTAAGTTTTGCTAGAGTTTTTGCTTATATAGTTTTTGCCTGGCTTCGTTTCCAGTGTGGCCATGAACTCAGAGATTCAGACAGATCTCTGCCTCCTGAGTGATAGGATTAAGGGTCTGTGCCACCACTGCCTGACCTCTATGTCTAATTTAGTGACTGGCTCTCTCCTCTGATCCTCAGGCAAGTTTATTAGGATACACAATATTTCATCACATACATTAAACATTTGTCTTTAAACCTACTGAAAAAAATAGGCTTCATCCTTCATCAGAGAAATTTCTCTTTATAAACAGATGGAGATCATTACAGAAAACTACATCCATTCAAAACACATACATTTAGAAGCCTGTCCCAGATGATATACATGCAATACAATTCCTAGAACCTGAGACTCAGGGATTATTATAGAATAGAGACTTCAAAAATTGTAAGACCCAGAGGAACAGAGGAACAGGAAGTTTCTTGTGAGACTGTGTAAAGTCTCACAACATGACTACCTAAATACGAGCTGAGCAAGAACAACAGCATTGACTGGATGAAGAGACCATTGGGCATCAATCCTACACAAAGAACTATAGGGAAGTAAGGAATGATGAGAGTAAAAAAGGCACAACAATTGTTTACCAAGTGCCAAATGGTCAGCCCTGAAAACAAAATTGTCAGTCCTGAGAACATACATGTGTGAGTGTGTGTGTGTGTGTGTGTGTGTGTATGTGTGTGTGTGTGTGTGTGTGTGTGTGTGTGTGTGTGATTAACAACAAATAAGAAAAATGGGCCATAAATATGAAGGAACAATAAGGGGATACATGGGGGGAGTAAATGGAAGTGAGAAATAATTATAATCTCAAAAATAAGAAAACACAAAAGAGGATTTTTTCTATTGGAAGACACTGATACAATTTAATGTAACTCATCAGAATTTTACTACAGTATTTTCACAAAATTTCTATAGAATTCTTAAAAGAACATTATAAGTATGACAAAAATATTTTGATTTTGTATTTGAACACATTATATATATTTTAAATTTTCTCCTAAAAATTATATGACAGGTAATTGCTTTAATTCTGCCTTGAATAATGCTGCTCTTTTATTTAATATGAGCCTTGCATATGACTCACAAACCATGACACTTTCTGAATCTTACTTGGGGATTTTCCTTTCAAAGTCTCAAAACAATAGACATCTAAGTAGCTATTCAAATCTCAATATATATTGTATAAAAATCTGTATCTGTAAAATAAGTAGCACCTTTGGAGTATTTATGAATATAATGTGTATATATACATATAGAATATACATATGTACTGCATACACAATATTATTTTTTATATATATTATATAACTGGTTTTGAGTACTCACATATAAACAAGAACACACTCAGGAAGTGCTATTTCATAGATAAGCTTAAAAAAATAACTTACAAAACAGTAAGTTGCCCTCACCAGTATCCAAATCAGATTTTGATGAAATGTGGCACATGTGATCCTGAGTGACCCTCTAAGTGATAGCATGTAATTAGAAGAAGGATTTGTTTTTTAATCTCATGTTTCTAAATGGAAGGGCAGTCTTATTAAAAATTGTACATAGTCAATACGGATGAAAACATCAATAGTCCAGTTTGACACACAATAAAAAATCCTTATCTAGTAATGTTGTTTAGAGGAAATTATCTTGACACACCACTTGTCTTCTGCAGTACAGTACATTCTGTAATGAGATCATTGTATTTCAGTGAGAAAAGAATATTTCTATCTTCCCTAAATTAAATCAATTTTTGTCATCTGATATCCACAGAGTTTCTATTGCTTATGAATCTTAGAATGCTGTAATTGATTTTTCAAAATTCCAACACATCTAAATCTTATCATAACTGAGTTATTTTTTTCTCAATGTTTTTTGGTCCATATAATCTAATGCTCTATAATTTTCAAGTACAGCAAAGATAACATCTAACGAGAAAAGGTGCTTTTTTTTATCATGAAGACAAGCAAAGTGAAGGGTGTATCCATAGTTCCTTCTCAAATTTGTCCAAGTTCCTTGGACAAACCACTAATTTTTGCCATATCATTAATAAATTAGAATTTCTAGTGAGAAAATATTTTATTATATATCATTTTGTTACAAATATGTCATGTAACATTCTTCTTCACTTTATCTTAGTATTTTGAGTAAATAATAAAGGCTTGAGTTTTCTACATTTATACATTATCTCCCTATAATTAACCATCATACCAACTGCAAAATCATTATTCTGGTTTCTTAGCACAAAACTATTTTGGAATAAATACTTCCTTTTATTGCTGATAAAGTTCTAAGATTGGGAATTTTTCAGTGTGACCAGATTGTTAAATTTGTTCAATCCCATAATGAGTTTATCACAACCTTTTAAATTGGCTTTATATTCTCCCAAAGACTAAGATCCTGATTCCATGCCTCATTTTATGAATACCAGTAGTAAGTTGTTAACATGAAGCTCTGTACTGTGAGAGGCATTTGACAACGCTAACGCTAAAAATTCCTTTTATGCTTCTCTCTTCTTCACATATTAGATGTATTCGTGCTCTTCATAATATACTTGTGAATGTGTTTAAATGTTTATAGGTGTTTGCCTTTTATTACTTTTATTTCAGATATTTAAAAAAGTCAGTCTTGAAATTATCATTCGTAATGGAAAGTCAGCCTTAGAAAATAAGAGTTCTTATCGAGTTGTTAAAATTACAAATTGATTCATTCATATGTTAATCATTCCACTCACATGTTTATTACATGTGAACTGATGAATAACAACAGTATCTCAAACTCTTATTACTATTACTTTTTATTTACAAAAAGGGAAAACCGATTAAGAAAGCGAATGGATAGTTAAGAGAGAAACACTTAAAGGATGCTTTTCTTGTTGGTGTGTTCTTCAAGACCGCATAGGTACTGTTATTTTACAACTTTTATTTCACATTCCATATTCTCTTTTCAAGGAAAATGCTAGAAGTTCCACAAAGTGTGCTTTTATTCACAGGAGATATAGCAGAATATGCTGTTTCCTCTAAGTAAAACATAGATCTCTCTTCTCTACTTTTGGCATTGTGCTACTGTATATAAAATTTTGCCCTTCTAGATACTGTTTATAAAATATACAAAATATAAATTATTTCAAACAATTTAAAAGACATATGTGAAATAGTTTGTGTGATATTTTGTAGCAAGTCTCGATTAGGTTTCTGTACCCTCATTGTTTTCCTCAGCTTCTATTTACATATAGCACATAAAATTTTATTATTTTATTAAGAATTTTTTATTCATTTTACATACCCATCACAGATCTCCCTCTCTTCCCTCCCCCGCCCTCCCCCAGCTCTCTCTCCCCTGCAAACCACCTCCCATTCTCTTCTCCCAAAAAGTAAGACCTCCCATGGGGAGTCAGCAGAGCCTGGTACATTCAGTTGAGGCAGGTCCAAGCCTCTCCCAGTGAAAAATTTAAAGCTTAAGCTATGGAGGCAAAGTGTAATTTTTTGAAAAAGATTGAAATGTATGTTAAATTAAAGTTCCAAGAATAATTACTAGCTAGGATTTCCCTCTAAGTTTGAACTCTTAGAAACAACAACAATGTATTATTCTCAACTATAAAACTTAGAAGAGTCCTGTCTGATCTGTATATATTCTTATACTTTAGTTTGTCCTTGATTGTGATATGAATTTGGTAACAATTTTTACTTACATATAATTTATTAATTTATTATAGATATTCTTATAAATGGACTGACTCCTTGTAGAATCAGGGTATAAGTAAATATATAAATTAGTTTTGTTAATATGGTCTGAGAGTGCTGAATATTCCACAGCTAGGGTTCAAACTACATTTCACTAATATTATATAATTTCTATTCTTAGGGTTTAAGGTGGATCTAATATCAAATCTCTTATTCCTCCTGTGTTTAGTATTTTGTTTTAGCATTCTCAGTGAATTCAAGTCAGTGATATAAAATCAGTATTTAGATAGGTATGTTCCTCATAGTTCATATTCAAGTGTGCAGTAGATAACTTTCTCAAAAAGATAATGCTTTCTTTAATAATGAAATAAAATAAGGGATCAAAATGATGGGCTGGAGAGATGTCTCAGTGTGTAAATGTGCTTATTGCAGAAAAATGAGGACCTCAGTTCAATTTTCAGCACTTGGGGAAAAAAGTCATGTCAAATGAGGCTGCATCAGCACTGTGATACATTTAGAAAAGAAAATCATTGGGGATCGCTGGTCATCAGATCAGCCCAAATGAAAAGACCAGTTGAATCAGAAACTCCATTTAAAAGGAAAACAGGAAAGACTGTTAGAGCAGGACACTCAGCATCCTCCTCTAGCCTCTGTATGTGTGTGTTTATCTGGGTACATATATACAGATGTGTATGCATATACCAAATAACACAAACACAGAGACAGACAGACAGACAGATATATAGACAGAGAAGACAACAGAGACAAATAGGTAGACAGGCAGGCAGACAGACAGATAGATGATAGATAGAATGATCTATAGTCTGAGAGCATTATAATCATGGAAAAAATTCAAAACAAAATGTTAGACATTTTCCCTTTTCTAGTCACTTATGTCCATTTCTTTTTTAACCACAGTCTTCAATTTCTACTTTAGCTTCTTTCTTAGAGACATAGAGCTTATCAAATTCTCCAGTTAGCATGAAGTAGACATACCTAACACATGCTACTTTTTTCACTTTTAATGAGATTATTTTTCTGTTATTTGTTAAATGTGTTGTTAACTGTATGTTAACCATGAGGTCTGCTCACAGTGGATCACATACAATAGAAAGATCTGCCTCCTGGAATTTCTGGCAGTCTTCCTATTGACACTCTACCTATTACCTTAAGTACATAAAATACTTTTAGAAAATGCTTGTTGAAAAGTGTAACACTATAGGCACTTTGAATGAAGAATTAAGAAAACCGTGAAACTTTACCTGTGGAAGGTGAGGGAAAGAGAGGGATGGAGGAGCAATAAATATAGACAGGCTATAAGGAAGTATTTAATTTTTCTTAAAAAAGCTATATTATAGAAATAACTGTATTCGTGTACACGTATGAATACAGTTCAAGTGAAATGATGCTACTGAGGTGACAATGCTCCCCTGTTGATGAGCCATAGGCTGTTCAAAAACCCCAGTATTAGGCATGGGAAACTTCCCTTTGAATTGTTGGTCAAGGGATATCCAGAAACTCCCAAAACAAAACAGGCTATTTCCATCACTCTTGGTTGTCTCATATAACTAGAATGCAAGAACATATTGGTTAAGACACTACACCCTTCAGCTAGGAATCAAAGCTGGGACTTACCTGAAAGTCTTCTCTCTGAAGATTGGTGTTCATAATATATGAGGTATCTATACAAGCTACTGAAGGAGAAAAGCTAACAACAGTTCTATCCATCTTGAAGGTTTATGAAGGATAACAATGACCAGTCTGGCAAGATAATCACAATGATGCAATGATGTCATTCATATCTTGTGGGTAAGCAGGGTCTCTAATTGTGCTTACGGCCTACGCAGGATGAAGAAACTCATATATGGTACTATAAACTGAGACACCTACCCGTGGCTACTGAAGTCATAGACTTTGAAGGGGAGCACACCTCTGCTGCTTTCCTAAACTATTATGATTTCTGACCAAATTGTAAATACTCATCCTTACACCCTCATGTATGTGTAGTTCTCATCCCTTATCAATGAAATATTCTTTTTGTAACAGATGAAGACAAATACAGAAATTCATAACTGGTCGAAATGTAAATATAATGATTGTGTGTGGTGCCTGATACCATCTGGATCACCTACAACACGACTCACACACCTAAGGGTCAAGGAAAATTGGAAAAAAGGGGGTCAAAAACATTGTGGGAGCAGCAGACCACGATGATCATGTGCTTTGGGATAGTGTCTTCCGTATAGTACAAAGATGCTTGTCCCATGAATCTCCACAGTATGATGAGCTAGACAAGGCCAACATAATCACTTTCCCGGATGAGAAGTTGACACGGATGAGGGAAATCTGGCAAGGTTCCGACCATACAGGAAAAACTACAGGAGACCAATGGCTTCTGAGAGAGGGAGAATCAGTCTTCCCCAAGCATGAAACAATCCCCAGTGTTCAGTGTATGCGTGTACATATCCATGTGGCAAGGATAGTTAAAGGTGAGTTTTGGGTCATGAATTAGAGAATGGGAGGCTTTGCGGAGGGTACACAGGAAGAGTTTGATGAAGGAGTGGAACAAGAGGGAAAAATATTATATGTATAGTACTCATGTATGAAAAACTCAAAATAATTTTAAAAATAATACCAATAAGCTGTCCTGAAAAAAAAATCTACCTAGTCCTGGAATTATCTTTAGTAATCAACCCCTTGGTAGCTCTCAACTTGCATTTCCTTTTTGATATCAATATGCTCGTTCTTACCTCTTAGTTTTTATTAACCATTAATATGAACTAAAGTACAAAAAACAAGCAATAAAAAGACAATGGGTAAGTTATACAAATATTAAGCAATAGCTTTTTCTTCTGTGTATTGTCTGTGTCAGCATGGAGATACATGTAGAGTGCATATACATGTATATATAGACACATTCATGTGGGGGATTTAAGACAGGTTTCTTATAAGTAATAGTTATTACATTCTTAACCACTATAAAACACTGAAAAACACACAATTTAAAATGATATTTACATTAATGTAATATGACTAGACATTATAAATGATTAACATTGGGCATCCAAATGAATATGCAAAATAAATTAAAAATAAATTAATAAACAAAACTTCTTGTGCCTGTCCCATTTCTATGGTTTCTCCATTTACAGGTAATGAGTTTTAGCTACTTTAGCTGAGTCTTGCCAGGTAAGTCATCGATGTCTCTAAATGATGTGTTTGCAATGTCCATGCATCAGCAATAATGTCCTTAAGCTGCATCCTCCAGTGCACATGAAAATCACCTCTCAATAATACCTGAACAAACCTGTGATCAGCATAATTTTAGTATATACAGGTTGTTTATGGCCCCTAAAATCAATTTTACTGTAATTTAATAAGCTTAACATCTAAAAAAAGTAGTCCAGGAAAATTCTGTCTTCCCTCACTTCATTAATACTCTGGGATGAATGGACTCATGTCCTAGGATGACATTGGCATTGAAAACATTAAAATCCAAAAGTCAACAACTCAAACTTCTGTTTTCAAGTACTGTTTAGAAGCAAATGAGAGACAAGATAACGATCAAGCACCAGTTATTCAGTAAATATTTAACCCCAAGAACACAGGGTCTCATGAATGATGCAATTGGTAGTCAGAAACTCAATTTTGGGAGCAGTGTGTTTGTAAATTACCCTTCAAGGTTCAATTTCATTTTCAGAATTTTAGACTCACCTAAGGGAAGCTGCAAGAAGCAGACCAATTAAAACCAGTACTTTATCTTATTTACTTGTTATCCTAAGAGTGATGCTTGATAGTTTATTATTTATTCCTTGAAAACTACATGGAAAGTAATTGGATAATATTATTTCCTTCCCCCAACTCCTCTCAAATACTCCTCCACCTCCATCACTAGTCAATTTCATATTCTTTCTTGTCTTAAAAGAATTATTCTAATCAGATTCTCACTCCTTACCAAGAGAATATTGGGAATTGATGGGGGAATGTCTTTCTGTATGCTGTGAATATGTGTTGCTCTGATTGGTTGATTAAATAAAGCTGTTTGGCCTATGGCAAGACATTTTAGAGGCAGGTGGAAAATACAAACAGACAGACAGGAAGAGAAGGGAGAGGCAAAGGAGAAACTGCCAGGAGAAGCAAGATGTAAAGATACAGTTAAGCTTCGTGCCACGTGGCAACTTATACATTAATAGAAATGGGTTAATTTAAGATCTAAGAGCTAGCTAGCAAGAAGCCTGCCATGGCGATGCAATTTGTGATGGATATAAGCCTCTGTGTGTTCACTTGGGTCTGAGTGGCTACCTACCAGGCGGGACACAGGAAAACTTCCAGCAACAGGGAATAGATTTTTTTCCCCAATGGATTGTCACTGGATTTAGCAACCACAATTCAGATCAAGTCCCATGACTTGGCGTCCTCAGCAATGCATCTACTGCTACTACTACTACTACTACTACTACTACTACCACTACTAGTACTACTACTACCACTACTACTACTACTCCAACAACAACAACAACAATAATAATAATAATACAGACTCCATGGTGGATTTTTCCTTTGCTTTAATTTTTTAGTTTTATTTTTTATTTAATTTTATGTGTGTGTGTCTATCTGTGTCTGTCTGTCTGTCTGTGTGCACTTGACTTTATTTTTTCTTGTAGTTTGTTTGACTTTTGTTTTTCTTATTTATTCATTAATTGATTGACTGATTGATTGATTTTAGAAAGAGAGAGAAAAATGACATTGAGTGGGTATAGGGGAATAGGACATCTGGGAAGAGTTTGGGGGTATAGAAGTGTTGTAATAAAATGTTTAATAAGGTTATATATATATATATTTACATATGTGTGTGTGTGTGTGTGTGTGTGTGTGTGTGTGTGTGTGTGTGTGTGTGTATGTGTGTATCTCCAGGTGGCATTGGCCATCTACTTCCATGACAGGTCCTATCATGGAGTGTGATTGATATACCCAGTCTCACTTCATTGAAATAAATTAATTTTCCCTTTCCTTGGAGCTATCAATTGTGAATAGGCTCATGTTTAGGGGTAGGACTTTTGGCTCACTTTCCTTCCTCTATGCTACATTTTATTTGGTGTGAGCTTGAGCAGGTATTGTCCTTGTTATCTCAGTCCTGGGGTTCACACCTGCAACTTTCTTTTCTTTTGTTGGGAGGAAATCAAAGAAACTGTTTCCTTGAAGTAACTCTCGATTCTGGGTCTCACAGTCTTTCTGTGCCTTCTTCCATATAGAGATCACTTAGCCTTACTGGAAGGTGTGTGATTTGGCCATTCTATTGAGGGCTGAGTACTCCAACAGCTTTCACTCTGTTCATTGGCCTATGGTGGGTCTCTGCTATTTTGTGGTTGCTGATTGCTTTTGTTGTTGTTATTATCTTTGTTTGGTTTGGTTTTTCTTAAAAATTATATTTATTTTTAATTAGTTTTAAAAAATAGATTCTTTTCCCATACAATATATCTTTATTACTATTGCCCTTCCTCTAATCCTCCCTCTTCTTCTCCACCTCCAACCCTTTCTGGATCCACTTCCTTTCAGTCTCTCATTAGAAAAGATCAGGCTTCCAAGAGATAATAATAAATCATAATAAAATAATGTATAATAACTTGTAACAAAATTGTCACATTGAAATTGGACAGTGCAAAGCAATAGAAGGAAAAGAACCCAAGAAAGGATATAATGTTGGGGATCCACTTGGCCATATATTCAGAAGTACCATAAAAACACTAAACTAAAAGCCATAATATATCCTTAGAGGATGTTGTGCAGACCTATGCAGGCACTGTGCAGTATACACTGTTTCGATCTCTGTGAGTTCATATGAGCTTTGCTCATAATGACTTGAAGGCCCTGTTCTCCTGGTGTCCTCCATCCCCTCTGGCTCGTACACTCTTTCTGTTTCCTCTTCTGCTGGATTCCCTGAGCTCTGACACGAGGGATTTGACAGGGGCATCTGTTTAAATTACCATCTTCTTCTTTGATTGCATACCAATATTTCTTGTAAGGTCCTATTTGATAACCAGTTTTAGATGGTTCTTGGTGTTGTCTTAGAGTGGATAATGAAACATGCAAATATCCAAAATTTTCATTTTCTAGTTAATATTTTTTAGACATAATAAATATCAGCTAAACTTCATGTTTATATTACATTGTGTTCAATATGCTTTTCTTCCACAATCAATTATTTTATAAGTTACTGAACACCAATTTAAGTTACTGCAATTCTAGGTTAAATCATACAGATACTGCTACTAATAAAGATTTTGATTTTGTTGGCAGCTTCATATTCTCATCACCCAGAGAATAAAAGAGGAGGAAAAATTCTCAGCCAGTATTTATTAGTGACATCTCTGGCAGTCTCCTTAACATTACTTTGAGTCCTTTATTGTAAGGTGAATAAGTTCACGTTAACCTTTTATACAAGTTCTCAGTGAGTACTTACGAATGTGCAATTATTCAAAGTGTTGAAACTGTAACTGTCATTATGGGCAGACAGTACTGAAGGAAGTTAAAGTTGGATAGCTGTACTAAAATCGTATGTTAAGTACTATGAAGAAATCTGTCTTAAATGTAATACCATCACCAACTATAACTTTCAGTTTCAAAACATCAGTTTTTGACATTTCTATAGTGACATAGCAAATGTTTTCCTGTTTTTAAGAGACTCTCAATGGTACACATATTTGGTTTAACCATTAGAACCTGTGGGAAACTCACCCACTGATGAACTTTAAAGTATTCCAACTCTCAGTAGCTTGAAAAACAAATATTTCTGCTCAAAGATTATAATTCTAAAACTTACATATATAGTAAGGTACAACTTGCTGACTTGTTAATAATATTATGCTGTGGACTGGAAGTTTGTCAAAATAGATTTGAATTGCCCTTGTCACACCCACAAAAGAAATGTGCTGACCATACTTTACTACATTTGTCAGCACACCTGTATGTGTAAGTTACCGCATCACTATTTAAATGTGTGTCACATAGCCTCCTTTGACTGTATGCTCTTTTTTTTGTGAACTAAGAGAGACTCAGTGAAGTGTTTGGAGCTCATTTTTTTTTCTCATGACAAAAAGTATAAGGGATTATATGGTTTGTTGTGTTAGGGATATGAATGGAATTGATGATAAAACCCTTCTCCAGAAGTCTCTTCCAGGCCTGGATAACAGGGAAGCCACATTTTCCCATGGTGATAAATGTAAGAGAGATATAGAGAAAGAAAAAAAAAGAGAGAGGTATAATATTATATTGATATCAAATACCAACAGTAAAGTGGTGTAGAAAGAGGCTAGATAAAGGAATGAATAACAGAAGACAGAAGTTAGTGGTGAATTCTGGGTATAAATTTCTGTTATTCTTTTATGAATTTTATTTAATGAAGCATCACAATCATTATATTTGGATAAATATTTAAGTCAACCAAGTGAAATAAAAATATATAATTTAAATTGATGTAAGAATTTACTAATCCCAAGGAAAGAAATACAATTTTATATTTAATTATTATATAGCCCTTGAATCAATGGATTTTGACTCACTGGAAGTCTTGTACATGCAGCAAATACTTATTAATTGATAAGTAAATTCAGCCAATATTGCGTCAACTATTTATTAGTGGTTTATAATATGATTAATTCAGATGATTCTTGTAATTTGTTTAAATCCATGCTTATAAATGCTGTAACAATTGTACCTTATTACACAAATCTATAGAAAGCATTTTAAATGATGAAAACATACATCTTTTAGAGAACAATTTCTTACCATTTGCCCTTCATTGCTACCTTTAGCTTTTAATGTTTTAAGTAACTAATATTTAGCTAGCATTTTTCAAAATTTCTACCTGAAATATGTGTGTGTGTTTCTCTGGGAAAGCATGTCTTGCATGTGCTGGTGCCTGCAGAAACCAGAAAAGACCATAAGATCACCTGAGACTGTAGCTCAAGATAGTTTTGAGTCACCTAATATGGGTGTTAGTAGATGACTCTTAACCACTGACTCATCATTCTAGCCCCTTTAGAAGCAGTTTTTAATAAGAAGATTGTTCTTAGTGCATTTTAATTTCTTGTAATTCTTTTTCTCTGTTTTGCTTTTATGCTTAATTGTATTCATATTATTTTGATTATATACATACTAAATAAGGATTCAGGTATGTACAGCTACTAATATCCTGATGTTTTTCTTGCATCTGAAGACATACAATCCTTTACTTATGAAAAATTAAAACCTGAATATATATGTATACCTACTCATATATGTATCTGTATGCTTCTATGTAATATACATGTACACAAGTATACACATCTGTATTTTTCTATTCAATATGTCTACACATACACATAAATAAGCACATATGAATATATGTATATAGAGCTTCATTATGCATATTTTATCACTTATTACTTAAATTTCATTTATTTTTTGCATGTGTGCATACAAGGTAATGTGTGTTTGTGAGTGCATGCATGCTATAGTGTTTGTATAAATAATTTCAAGTATTACTTATCTTCTATCTAGTTTTAGGTGGTTTCTCTTGCTTTTCTAAAACATATGCCATTCCTGATGACCCACGGACTTCTGTGGATACTCTTGATTCTGCTTCTTATCTTGTCTTAGGAGCACTTGGATCACAGATGCATGTTCTGTATCTGTGTAATCCATAGCAGGTCTTCACATGTGCACAATAAATGATATACTCACCAAGTCATTATCTAAGCCTATTCTCACATTTCTAAGGTCTTTTTTCTACATTCTCAGTAACTCCTTGGAAGTAGTTTCCCACCTCATTAATATTTTCCTATACATTTTAAATTGCTGTTTGAAGTGTTCATTGTTTTGGAAGTTTTATTTTTAAAATTCATTGATTTATAGAGGTATAATTTACATGTAATTAACCTATTGTGTTTTATGGTTTAATTCACTTGGCACTTGTGTGTAGTTGTGTAACCAGCACTGAATTAGAATTCTTTCATGCTCTTGTAGTCAAACCTCCCTCACAATGAATGAATCTGTCACTACAATGTCAATTTCTCTGAAATTGTATATGCTTTAAATAATACAGGATTTCTTGTATCATCTCAAGTAATCACTTTAGGATTTATCTGTATAATTGTTGTGTTTTTTGTTTATAAAAATGTCTTTTTTAACTATTGTGAAGAAGTATGCCAAAACAGGAATGTAACATAATTTGTTCACTGACTTAGTATTGAACTTTTATTCCATTTTGTCTGCTTTGAATATCTATAAATGCTGCTTTTGTTGTAATACAATTTGTTTTCCTTATATAAACAAAAAACTAGAAGATGCTAGCATATTCTTTGTACATTTAAGTCCATTCTTTGAAAAACATATTATAGTGTACTGAAATACTAAATTTTGTGATTTACTGTAATCCAGCATTTTTCTTTTTCATGGTTTGAGGAAGGGTGTAATAGTAAACTGATGTTTTTAATGTATGGTAATTTTTTCCCAGCAACATTGGGAAAGCTGTCCTGTTACATTTGAATGATTTTGACAGCCCTTGAGAAGCAGTCACAATCTTTCAAAAGTTTCATTTCTGTGGATTTGCAGACCTGTCCTTATATCAGAATCTTTCTGAGTTAAGCATTCAGATTTTAATCTAAGTCTCCCTAGTTTGGTAATGTGAAATCTGTAAACAACATTCAAGCTTTGTTGATCCTTCTATGCTTCAGTTTTCCATATGTGTTTTCTAATTATCTGAATTGTTTCTTAAGCGTGTAAGAATTCACTGGCAAAAGCATTATGGTTTAGATGTATTTGCTGGAATTTCTTCTACCTTTAAACTATTTGTTCTTAGTCTCCAGTGTCATGGCACATATGTGATTTATTTTATTGTTGGTTTGGCTTTTTTTTTTTTGAGTCTGAATGAAAGAGTTTATTAACCTTGTAGTGATACATCAAAAAGAAAAAAGAAAAGAAACAGATCATTCAAAGCACCTGATAAAAAATTATTATCAAATGAAACTTTTAAAATACCTAGCATAGACAACTCTAGGCGTCTGATTGAGAAGGCAAAGAGTAACATCAAATCAATCATCAATCAGCCAGCAAAAAAAAAAAAAAAAAAATGATGCCAGAAGTCATCAGGTAGCATCATCTTTGATTGAGATTTCTCTCTATGGATGAGCTTAACTTGGATGAACTTCTAGCTTTCAGTAACAACTATGAATATATATATATATATATATATATATACATAATTTTTTGAGAATTCCATGTATGGGAGATTCTTAACAAAGTATAATGATGTTGGTGGAGCAGGGCCTGAGCTCTTCCCCAATACAAACATTCAAGAATTGTGATTTCTTCAACTTTTGTTTCCTTAAAACCCAACTTAAAAGTGGTTACACAAAACATGAACTGAATTAATATGGTATCTACATATACTTACAAGTATAAAATTACATCTCCATGAAAATTCTAGAGCCAGGTCTGAGATAAATGGCTCAATTAAAAGCAAATAATATTTTTAAACTTTGTTTGGGAAAGTGCAGTCTTGCCTATCCTCTTCATTCCTAACCTGAAACTTCTCTTCCTATCATTGATTCACATGTTTAAATTGAGTGAATTTATTCATAATTTATATTTGGTTTTTAAGCAAAATATATAAATTTGTGCAAGTGTTATGCAAATGCCTGTATAATTTTTATATAGAAGTCATAGTGTATAGTTAGCACATCAGACTCTAAAAATGTAAAAATATGCTAATCATATTATGAATATATTTATTAGTGAATATTAAACGTAGTCTAATATGAACATATGTTTGCAACTGTACAACACTTATTCTGAAGCCAAGTTTTACATTTTCCTATATAAAAGAAGCTTACATATATAAGCACATCATACTCTGCCTAGTTACATACATTTCATAAACTATTAAAAATACTACTCAAATATTCTTATAGTAAAGATAACTCTAATAATGAAAAAATAAAGAAACTGATATTTAAGGAATTTTGGTTCTCGTCACACTTACTTTAAATTAGTAGTGCTTGTTATTCCAACTTTCATTCTCTATTAAAATTAAATCCTGAACAACTTTCCGGAATTTCGGTAGCCACTTCCTGAGTAAACAATTACCGTGATCCATTTATAGAGTAATTCCAGTGTTATCTCTTACTAACTGCTCACAAGTTTATGTTTGGTTGTATTGTCCCCAAAGATCAGATTCCACGAATCAGGCTTAGAGAATTAAATATATTGTGATAGAAACTAGTGTAGCAATTGTAGTCATACTTATGCCTATGCTTTGTGACTCAGCCACGATTCCAGATGAAACATGTTCTGTTTTTATGTGGCTATTACCAGCAATACATTATTCTACAAAATAAATAAATCCACACTTCAATATTTACAATACTTGGTTGCAAATGTTAAGTGCCTATAAACAAATTCAGGAATAGAAGCTGGGATATGTTTTATTCTTTTTTTTTCTTTTTCTTTTTTTTTTTTTGGTTTTTTGAGACAGGGTTTCTCTGTCTGTGTAGCTTTGTGCCTTTCCAGGAACTTGCTTTTGTAGCCCAGACTGGCCTCGAACTCACAAAGATCCGCCTGCCTCTGCCTCCCAAGTGCTGGGATTAAAGCTGTGCACCACCACTGCCGGGCTGGAATATTTTCTTTAATTAAGCATCTACTCTGTGAATTTCAATCACACATAATAATAGACATCAGTAAGAAATAAACTGTATATAGTGGTTTTTATTAAAAATCCACTGAAATGTTTATACTGTCACACTTTGATTAAAATATGGTATAAATACATTACAATATTATAAGCAAAATATGCCAAAATAGGCTCTAACTTTTCAAGTAAACTCAATTAATAAAACACATAATTTCAAATTTAGGAGACAAATATTTAAGGATGAATTGGGAAGAAATTTGTCATTTATAACAGGATAATGGGATGGGGAAATAGCTGAGATTTTATAGAGGAGTTTTCTCCACTTATATAAAAGTTTCTGACTGTTAAGTGCCTGAATTTTAAAAGTAATACAATGAGCTAGTGTTTCTCATCTGAAATAATTTAAGTTGAAATTCCTCGTAAAGTTTCTCCTAGCATTTTCTTTCAGATTCTGAACCTGATCATTTGTACTAGAGTTCACTCCCGAATCCCATATTCAATATTCTCCGTAAGTCCCCAATGATGAGACAAAATGTATAACGGGAGGGTAATAATCACCTGTCACACCACACAGGGATTTAAGAAGTGGTACAGATCTGGAGGAAAAGTGAGACATTTCCATATTTATTTTGAAGTAGCCATGCAAATTTGAGCTAGAGTAGGGAGTCAAAATTTCAGTTTCTGTATATAAATTTTTCTTAATGTTAAATTTAGAATTACTAAACATTGACTTTCAGAGTCTGGAAAGATTTTAATTAGTATACAATTTCCATTTCTTCCTGTATTACTTGTTTCTGTTCATTAATGCTGATTTTTCATTAGGTTAAAATATAACAACTGTTGCCACCTCCATAAATATCTTTCTCCTTTATTCCATTTTCCTTTTCTTAAGACTGATGCATTACCCTTATTCCTCTTAGGCAATTTAAGAAATGACTAGTCTATATCCAAGGTTTCCACTTAATTTTCATATACCTTTGTCTTTTCAAATCATAATATCTACTGCTGCATTAATATCTCACCTACTGTTCCTGCTAATAGCTTATCATGTTATTTGGGTAGTGTTTGCCTTTGTTTATCATTTGTACTTCCCTTTAACTTTAGTTAACATGTGTTATTCCCCTTACTTCTCATAATTCTAATGAACCTAATATTAATATTTCTCGGGCTTGGCTCTCAAGAGCTTGCTCTGAGTGATCTCTTGTTGGCATTCCCCTTGAGAGAATCAAGCCAACACTGGACAAGATACTGATGACAAGCCAAATAAGTGATTCCAACCTAGTCTATCTTAGTGAACTGATGGATCTTTAGAGGTACTTACAGAAGTACAGGTGAGGAGTTACCACAAGTCAGCTGAAGCAACATCGAGCACACCATTGATGGAAGCTGCTTCTCCCACAAGTCCTACATCCCTTACTGGTAGCTTGCAGTTAGGAGGATCTCTTTTTCCCAGCAATACTGGTACTGCTTGTAAAATGTTTGGGAGGTGCTTTGTAAATTTTGTGAGTTTTAGAAACTCCTGAGATTTGGGTTTCACATACTTCCCAAGCCTTGTAACTCTTGCTCTTTCCTGAGTCTTAACTAGTATTCCTGCTGGAGACAGTTTACTTTCAGAGAAAATGGCTGCCCTCCCTCTTTGATTCAGCGTCATCTAATTATCATATGATGCTCAGTAATACTGCTATTCTCAAGCCTCCAAGACTCTCTTTAGTTTAAGTCCATCAGAGAGAGAGAGAGAAGGAGAGAGAGAGAGAGAGAGAGAGAGAGAGAGAAAGAGAGAGAGACAGAGAAACAGAGACAATGACAGACAGACAGAGAAAAGAGAGAAATTTAGCAAAATGATTTGATATTCCAACAACTATACTTATGGAACTCTAATTGTGTGACTGACTCTGAAAGAAGCTGTTCTGCTTTGGCTAGTTGTTTTATTTTGTTGTGGTTTCGTTTTGCTGTTCTTTTCTTTTCTTCTATCACTCAAAACTACACTGTGCACTTCCTCGGGTGTTGGAATAGGCAGCATTCTGCACCAGAGAGCTGTCTGTTGGCTGTACCCTGACAGTAAAATCTCAGTACGCATTATTGACCATCAGGAACTTTTGATTTCATCCATTTAATAAGCCACTTGGGATCTGTTCTGCAGCCTGTTCTTGGGGCCCTGCCCTCCCTTAGTTGAAGCACCCCCTGCTCTTACTTTCTTTTACAGCCCTATTCCCTTTCTCTTCTCCTGTTTCCCACTGAGATCTGCACTCAATCAATTCTGCCGCTATCACGGAGCTTTTTGGATACAAATTTGATTTTTGAACACCTCAGCTAAATCATTTAATGTCTATCCATTGATTACAAGGAAATGTCCACAGAAATCTTGAGAAAAATCTGTGGCTATCTAAGATCTTACGCTTTGCTTTTACCTTCCAAAACTAAACTCTAATTATGAGACATGTCAATACCCACTTCAGTGCTGGATTTGGGCACATTGCCATTCCTTTGTCATGTCTGCAACTTCCTTCAAAAACACTTTTCCTCCCTTCCATTATGTCCAGAATGGATATGCACATTTTCCCACTATAACTCACTTGCTGTTCACTTATTATTCAAACTCTATACAAATACTGCATTTTCATGCCATGATGACACTTACATTGAAAACCAACTTTGCATTTCCACTACCTATCCTCACTACTTTCTACTCTATATCCCATGACAAACAGTTCCCTAACTGATGCCAATTACAGTTGTTTTGTTTTTTGTTTGTTTGTTTGTTTTGTACCTGGTTGGCTCTTTCAGAAGCATTGCTTTTCCTGAGAGAATTAAACTCAGCATCTCCATAGCCTGGAGCTGTTAGTGACCCTCTGCTGTTACCCTACCTTACTTGTGACATCATTTTCCATTCATTCTATCTCTGTAACTCTCCATCTCATTCACCGTCTTGATGAAGTCCCATTCTGGTCACTTTCAACACATAGTGGAAACATTTCAATTTTACAATCGTTTTACATTACTGTGTCTCTCAGACTTTGGATTTGTTTTCCAGTGCCAGTGATATAAAACTGTCATTGTCATACCATAAAACAATATCAAGCTTAATACATTCTATTAACATGAATAATGATTTTCACATTTTAAAACATGGAATTCATAATGAATTTTTAGGAATTAGCTCTTCTTAGGCTTCTGTGTACTTTTCTTTTCACTTGCCTTTCTTTCTTTTGACTTTTTTTTTTTCAAGAGTGAGCTCTCCATAAAGGATCACTGAGCATGTGCATTCTGTCAGAGTTATCAGCATTTTAGATGATTCACTGCACCTTTGGGATGCAGTGATGACATTGATACATAAAGTAGCTGACCCAAAAGGTCCTGAAAACACCCTGGGAGACCAAATGACCAGTAGCAACTCTAAGGCTGCTTCCATTTATATATCTTCCTACTAAAGGTCTAACCACACGTGACTAGATAAGGGCATCAGGAGACTCCTAGCAGTGAAGACTCAGTGCTTTTTTTTCATAAAGGCAGCTTGAAAAAGGAATGAAATTCCCAGGCCAATGAGGAAAAAGCAAATCTGATAAAGATCAGAAAGGGAATAGATTTTAAAAAAAAAATCTTGTGTTTTGTTATTGCTATTTTAACCTCGTTCATTGCAGCATCTTCCCTTTGCTGAAGGTACTGTTATTCAAATCTTGTCTATTGATTCTGTCACAAGAGCTCAAAAAAGCACATGATTCCACTTTAGATCATTAATTTTATTAACCCACTAGGCAGCATTGCATTTCATTAGAATCATATATTAATTTTTTTTTAAAAAGTTGTATATAAGATATACTTAAATATAGTATAGAATGTTGTAACAAAATGTTCTCCTAGTATATCCACAGAAACTGAAAAATTATGTAACTGATTTTTCATTTTTAGCAGATAAGTGTGCTTTGCCTTATGGAGAAAAGGAAAGAAATCTCCCTTCATTCTCTATTGAGAATTTGTCCAACTCACAGCAACAAAATATTAGTTGTCTCTCCCAAAGTATGTTAGTGATAAAATTGTTTCCAGTTGTCCCTATCCTTTAAAATCAAAATTTAAATATTGTATTCTATATGATGTTGTACCCAAATTTATCTGCTAATCTAATCTCATCCACTCTCATAGTCCCATAACACTTGATTTACATATATATTTAAAAGGTGTCAAGTTCTTTCTTCAGTTACATTTAGTTCAATCCATGTGGTGGGTCATTTCAATTTCCTAGCAGAGCTTCAGTTGGAAATATTCAACCCTGTGTCTCTTTGTCTTCTATATGTATTTTATCCAGCATGGTATAGAATCTGTACTCTTTCTACTCTGCTTAAACTCATTGCTTTAAGGCTCACTGGGTGAGATTGACAAGTCAACACTTTTCTAGCTGTGCAAATTCATTTATTTATTCTTTCTTTATGCCTAAAATACAGAAGAACAAGATACATTGAATAACAATGGTGCAGATTTTTTTTTTTTTTTGGTTTTTTGAGATAGGGTTTCTCTGTGTAGCTTTGCGCCTTTCCTGGAACTCACTTGGTAGCCCAGGCTGGCCTCGAACTCACAGAGATCTGCCTGCCTCTGCCTCCCGAGTGCTGGGATTAAAGGCGTGCGCCACCACCGCCCGGCAATGGTGCAGATTTAAAAGGGAAACAGTAAATGAGTATTAATACTGAGTTTTGTAACTAGAGTTCCAAATATTACCCACTTTTCTCCAAAGCAAAAGAACACCTAACAAAAACCCCAACACCAGGCATGAAGAGCCCACTTTTGAGATTTGGTCAAGGTTGTTCAAGAGCAGCAGTTCTCAACCTGTAGGTCATGTTCCCTTTGGGAGTCGTGTCCCTTTCATGGGGTCACATATCAGATATCCTGCATATCAGATATTTCACAATGTGATTCATGATAGTAGTAAAGTAACAGTTATGAAGTAGCAAGGAAATAATTTTATGCTTGGGGGTCACCACAACATGAGAAACTGTATTAAAGGGTGGCAGTATTAGGAAAGTTGAGACCCACTCTTCAAGAGTCTCCCAAAATATTATATGCTATAGTTACTGCGCTTAGTTGCCACCCCGTAGTATGAGTTCACATTGCTGAAGACACCATGTGCTTCAGGCACAGGACTCAGAGGCTCCTGAGTTGGACATAACCAGAAAGTTTTCTCTCTGAGGACTAGCTTTCAAGGCACTAGAATTCAGGTTTCTAAAGGAGAAATGCAACCGACTTTCCTATCCAGCTAGGATGCCTGTGAAGTACAGCAATGACCCTTATGGTATGAAAGCACTAAGGGGAAAGTAGTGGTACTCATATGAATAGCTCTGTATTATTCACAGCCCTGCAAGAAGACATGGTTTTGCAAAAGGGGAGACCACAGCTAAACAAAACACAACAAATGAACTCCACCCTGTCCAATCAGAATGCATAGTTTTGAAGCCCAGTCCAAACCAATATACTTACAGTGTAACTCCTGCACCCATGGCTCAGAAATCATTGTGATAATGGGGACAGAAAGACTATAAAAGCCAGAGGACCATTGTGGTGTGGAATTGTATCTCTTAGGGATGTCAAAATCTACACCTGTAAAGTCTCACCAACATGAACTGATCAAGGACAGTACATATCTGTTTGTGTGTGTAGCAACAACTACTAAAAAAGAAGTCTTGAATTAAAAAAAAAAGAGCAAGGGGTTGAGGCAGGGTTTGAATGGAGAAAAGTGAGAAGTGGTATAATTATAATTTCAAGTATATATATATGATTAAAAAAGGCATGAGAAGAAAAGTGGGTCTGGCTGGAGGGTAAATGTAGAGGATATGGTGATATTTTGTTTGTGCTGATGTGTTTTTATTTGTATGTTAATACATAAAGTTGCCTGGATATCAGAGGTAAAAGCGAGCCATTAAGCAGAAGTCTGGTGGTGGTGGTGGTGGCACACACCCTTAATCTGATCACATGGCAGACAGAGTCTCTGTGTGGTCAAGGACACAGCCAAGCATGGTGACCCGAACCTTTAATCCCAGTACCAACCATAGAGACCTGGAGGTCTGTATAGACAGGCAGTGATGAGGAAGTCATGTGGCTGTATTTAGAGCCAATGAGAAGGCAGAACAAAAAGGCAATAAAAAGACAAGTCACATAGGAAGAAGGTCTCTCTCTCAGGGAAATCGAAGGTGGCAAGGTAGTCAGATAAGGTAGTCGTGACTCTTGCTCTGATCTCTTTGGCTTTAACACTGTATTTGGCTCTGTGTTTCTTATTTACTAAGACTGTTTAGAATTTCATCTACAAGAGGACATGTAGTTAATGGCAAGGAAATATGATCAAAGTACCCTATGAAAATATCTTAATGAAACCCACTCATTTGTACAATTAATACACATTAATCAAAATTATTTAAAAGTAAACAGAAACATATCAGCCAAAACAAAAAAAATGTTATCCATTCTATTACACACTTGATGATTAGATACAGTTTGGGGCATTTGCCTTTCTGTATGCCTTCTCCTTAGTCTTTAGGATGAATATTAGGTTCATTCTGTTTTCCAATATTTCTTAATGATTCTACTAAATATTTCTCTTTGTTTCCACAGCTCTTTTCCTGCCCATAGATTAAGTCATAAAGCTAAATCTAAACATTTGCTTGTTGTCTGCTTTGCGCTAGATACTAATTTCTTATTGGTTAAAGACTGTGATTCATATTTGTGGCTAAATATGTATTCCTCTATCAACACAGGTACACTGAGGATGATCCAAGCCAAATACTATTGATGCCTATCAAATTAACAGAAATAAAACAAAGTGAGAAAATATGGCTCTTGACACTTTCCTACTTCTTCCCTTTTCCTACATATATTCTGTATCCACAGAACTATAAATTCCTATGACTTCCAGCTCTGGAGATGTTTAGTATCAACCTGATTGATTAGTCAAGTATAGTGGTACATGCCTTCAACCACAGCTCTCTGGAGGCAGAATCACGTGGATCTGTATAAGTTACAGACCAGCCTGGGCTACATGCTAAGTCCCAGTGTAAAAAATAAATAACTGAAAATGCCACTATAAAACGCACTTTGTCAGTATTTTTACCAAGATTGTAAAACACATAATAGCTACGTTGACAGAAAATCCTTCACAGTCCTACATTTTAGCTCATTCTAGCTTGTTAGGTGTGGGGTTCTTTTCAAGTAATATGAATCATTCCAATTTTAATTTTTAGTTATAAAATGTTACAGTTTACATGATATAATTGTTCACTTCAAAACATGTCCACTTATGCTTTGAATTTCAGGATTCTGACTGTCAGTTTCATTCTCTGTGACAAATCACGTTTCAGTATTTTGGAGACAGTGCTCAGGATCCCTTGATTTTGATGTCTCTGGAACACAATGCTGCCCCTCTTCTTGTATAAGCATTGGTAAGTCACCACTTAAGTAAAATTTTATGTTCTAAGAGAGCAATGTTCTCTATGCCTAACATGATTAAGATGATGTAACATAAGTGCATGTGTCTTCATTGTTTGGGGAATTCTTTTTCCAAAAGGGTGCTTGGATGCTTGGATGCTTTGTTATGGGCTTTATTTCTCTTGTTTTATACCTTTGTCATTTAGTAATAAATATCAAGTTTATAATTTTATCATTTAGTCAAAAACATCAACTTCAAAATCACAATGTTGGATTGTTTCTCTAATTGCATTATCTCTCCACTACTATATTTTTAGAAAACTTAAGGCTTAACATAAGTTGGGGTTGTTTTTTTTTTATTGTTGTTTTATTTTAATTTTTGTTGGTTTTTTTTGGGGGGGTTGAGTTTTTTAGGATTTTTTTTTCAAACAGTTTTCACATTGGCTAGGACTTTGGGCTAGTGTGGCCTAACAGTCAGACTCTGCAAGGCTATTTCATATGACTGAATTTGCTTTTAGGTGAGCTGACATTGGACTGGTCCAGCATAGCATTGTCACAATTCAGGCAGTTACTAGATTATTGGCCATTAGATCTAGATGCCTTTGGATCTCTTGTTTGTAATAGATTTCAGTTTAAAGTCACAGAACTTGGACAATAGAAAAAGTGGATGTTGCTCTGCCTTCTGAAGTCTGCTCAGATATCCCAATAGATAATTTCTTCATATTTACTAAGTCAGAGTAAATAGTTCTAATATCTTTCAAAAGTGGGATCCTTTGGCTGATCTTTGATGGAGAGAACTATAGATCAAGGTTCTTATGAAAAAATAATCATACTTTCATCTTAAGTTCTATAAATATTTAAGGTGCTTCAAATAAAAATTAGAATTTTAGCAAGTTAAGAGTAATCACTATTATTAAAAGCACAGCCAAGTTGGTGGCAGAATTCAGACTTTCCAGCTGTAATACTTTTTACCTAAATTCTTTCTAAATATCCACCAGGAACTGTTCTCAGCCCTCATAGGTTACCTTTCATAGATGCTTCAGAGTAGTGCTATTTACTTCCTCAGGAACAGCAAAATAAATCTTAAACTCTGAACCCCTTCCTTTAAGGAGGGTCAATTCTTTCAAAAGCTCTTTTGACTCAATCACGGTCACTCAGATTAATCTCTGTCCTAAAGTCTCAACACCTTGATTCTTTTTTTAAAGGAAAGAATGCATTAGGGACAGACAATAAATGTTAGCAAGGCAGGTTCTCCAGGCTAGGCAGGAAGGCACACACATCTAATACCAGCACTTGAGAGGCAGAGTTAGGAAGATCTCTGTGAGTTAAGAGCCAGACTCGTACTTGAACTTGTACATAGCAAGTTCCAGTACAGGCAGGGCTACACAGACATATTATGTCTCAAAAATAAACAAATGAATGAAAAAGTAAATAAACAAATATGTATCTTGACCCTTATTCGAGCAACTCCTGCATTCAGTAGTGAGATCTCACTGAGATTTCTTTGTCTGATATTTTTGTTCATTAAGTGAAGATCTCTTGTTTTCAAGATTTGTTTAACCCATGTTCTTGTATATAAATAGATTTGTTTATAATCTATAATGCAATACTTTCTTTGCTTTCCATGTAGCACTGTTCTGCATGAGTACTTCTTAAATCTTATGATTATTGATTGGTTGTAAGAATAGTAGTCTAAAACTTTTATGGAATTATTGCAGACAGTTCTTCTAATTTTGCCTAATAAAATATTATACTACAAATAAAAATCTACATTCATTTATTTATTTCCTGTACCCTGGGCCTCTGTACATTAAAATTCAATTTCCTCTTGACATCTATTTATTACTTTTCCAAATTATAAATGATATTGCCCTTGCTGTGAATATGTACCACCACCTTTGGCCACTGGATGATTCAAACTACCCAGAAACCCTCCCCCTCATGTAGAAACACTTGAAAGATTAGAAAGACACTAACTCTTCCTTGCTGTCATTTTTCACATCCCTAAAAGTATCTTTTGCCCTCAGAACATTTTTAGTCTGTTTTGGTTTTGAGCAGATCTGAATTCTTTATCACATTTTATCTCCTGACGTTTACTTCACGAATTTCTCTGTTTTCATGTCTTGAAGGAAACCAACATTTGCATTATGACTAGGTTCACATTTTCTGTGGGAGGTTTCTTTTTCTTTGGATATCTCTTTTGATTGAATATCAATATTTTTACCCTTTACATATTAGATGTATTGTTTAATCTCATACCCATGATTACCACCTCCATGCTGATGAACATTAATGCCTTACTCAAGATTTTTCACCAGAGCTTCTGGAACATTTGTTTCCCTAAATGGCATGTACACATTAATCCAAAGCCCAATTCCTATCCCTATCTGCAGTAGCAAGTACTCTATACTTACAGTTTGGTTCTGGTCATTATTTTCAGTTAAACTCCCACTCTTTTATTCCCCTAACAAATCATGTATTTATAAAATACTTTGCTTTGCAGGGCGGTAGTAGCGCACGCCTTTAATCCCAGCACTCGGGAGGCAGAGGCAGGTGGATCTCTGTGAGTTCGAGGCCAGCCTGGGCTACCAAGTGAGTTCCAGGAAAGGCACAAAGCTACACAGAGAAACCCTGTCTCGAAAAACCAAAAAAAAAATAGTTTGCTTTTACTCTCTGTGACAAAATATATAATAGGATCACTTATAGGAAGAAAGATTCATTTTTTTGTCTCAGAGTTTCAGAAGAACTTAATTCACAGCACAACCTAGAAAGCTTTTTGGACTGGTTCTTGTCCACATGAGGGCTAATGAGGAAGCAGAGCAATCAAGACCAGAAACAGAGGTGAATATAACTTCCAAAGTCTACCTCTACTCGTCACTTTCTATCAGCCAGCCTCTACCTTCTACAGGCTCTAAAAATTTCAAAATAATACTCAAAACTGGAGACCAAGCATTAGACATTTGAACTTGTAAGGAATATTTCATAAATAAATTGTAACAAAAAATAAATTAATGTGATCTTAACTTTATAATCATCATATATTATCTGAACAAAAACATACATAAGCTGTCAAATTTTTATTTTCAAGTCAAGTATTTTCTAGGACATCATCTCAGCTGCAGCCAGAGTGACTTTTATGAAATAAACATGATTATGTGTCAATTTTCTTTTAAATATATGATGTTCTGCAGTTAAAATAAAATACAGATTCTTTAGTGCCATCTGTTGTCTCCTAAGAAATGACTAGTGTCCAGTAGCCTAATTTATCTCTTGAACTCTTTTACCAGTCAAATTTTTCTGTTCTTAAAATCAAGCCTAAAAGAATGATAATGTGCATAATTTTATATACTCAATTTTCATAGGTTTCACTTTGCATAGATATTTGTCTAACTCATTACAACTTCAGAGCTTTACTTGCTTCACTCATTTTTATCTATTTGTATATTTTTCGTTTTTTTCTACGAAACTATGTTAATTCCAATAAACTTAACCATGGAATTCCTGTACTTGCCCTTGCACAAAGATTGGATATATGGTTTTCAATGTCATGAACAGGCTCCTTAAACAGAAAAGATAAAATTAAGTCTCTCAGGCCTCTAATATGAATTCCTTTCTATGTAGCCCATGTAGTTTTCTCATATAAATTGTTGCCCTTTCTAATCTAACCTTAATCTTGTGTGCCTTTTATTGTAACCTGGTTGTCTTTGACCTCATCATCCTCTTGACTCAGCCTCATAAATATTGAAATCGCATGTTGTATACTACTACACATAACTGTATGTTTTTTAATGTAAAACTATCTGGAAAGGAAAAGAATATGGGTCACAACTTGGAATATTTTGTTTGCATGCACCAAATTCTAATCTGTGGTGAGTTACATACTGTGTAAATGTGCACATGTGTCTGGGAATATGCTTCTCCACATGTATGGCTATATATATGCCAAATAATCATACTCTGCGGCATTCAAAATTCAGCATTATCTTTGAGGACACATGATCTGTTTGGTAGCATTTTCTTAGTACATTTATGAATCCTACAAATTCAATGATAACTCAAATATTTTCCCCTTATGTCACAAAATTAGTTTGTTTTGTTGTTGTTACTTTTCTATTGCTGTGATAAAACACCATTACCAAGGAAATTCACAGAAGGGTTTATTTGCAGCTTACAGTTCCAGAAAGATGAGTCCATCTCCATCACAATGGAAAAGTTTTGCAGCAAGCAAGTGTCATGTTGACAAAACAGCTGATGCCTCAGAATTCTCACTTCAAACAGGAAAGAGAAAGTGTCTTGGCAGCAGCACAAAGCTTTTGAAACATCAAAATGTGCTTATGCTGACATACCCCAGGACAAGCCCACCACCTTGACCTCCCACAAGCAACCAAGAACTGGGACCAAGTATTCAAATGTCTGTGATTTATGGATGGCATCTCATTCAAACCAGCACAATTTAGAGATAAAAATGAAGTCACTGTATCCTAGACTCTGAGGTAACCAAACTGAGAATGATCCAGGAGTCTGGGAGACCGAATATCAGCCATGAGCCCTTAAGATGGGAATTCTTCATGTTGATAGGACAAGATGCCATGGATCACAACGCTGGGAACTTTGTATGACCTGTGAGAGCACAGAAACAGCAAATTTCTTGAGAAATAGTATTCTTTAGAAACAGCAAATAAGAAAACTGAGCATCATCTTATACCTTCAGTGAAAATGAACTTGCCAGCAAGGTGCATGTGTTTGGATGAGGTAGTAAAAGGTCAGATGGATTTGCAGCTCTAGTAGATAACTTAATTTCTCCCTGAGCAGAAGGCTGCAAGTTCCTGAACAGAACTCTGACTCACTGAAAATGAGAATATGCCAGGAATATCATGTTTGTGTTCTATCCCATAATATATGTTGATATTCCTACTCTTAATGAATAGCATTAGGAGGCTAGGGATTTGGGATGCTATTACTTAAAATGAGGTGATGAGGTTGAGACAACAATACTAAGACTGGTGCACTCATGAGGGGATCACAAAGAAATTTTCAGATAGTATCTATCTATAAGGAAGAATCAGAGTCCTCTCCAAGTTCCAAGTTGGTTAGAGACTTGACTTTCAACAGCCTTCCAAGCTGTGAGAAGTAAATTCTTTAAAAAAAAAAAAAAGAGTCAAGAAGTCTCTGGTACTTTTATTCTAGCAGCTTCAACATTATCAACACAGTTAAATAATACGTTTTATAGTCTTAAGTATCTACAATGTAATGCTTTGCTGCACAACAGTAGAAAATCAATTTAGATTTTTTTATATGAAATTATGAGGTGCCATTTTCTTATTGACATTTAATGTACCCTACTTACTTTCAACAGCTTAGTTGAAAACCTGAGCCCATTCCATAGACATGCTTTATAAAACAAAACACACCTGTGAGGCATGGCGGAGGAGTCCAAGTGCAGCTCTATATTCAGATTTTGGAAAGCCCCTTTGGATAGCTCCATAGAACAGGCTCCAAAGAAAAAGAGAGTGTCATGTGCATGTTTTGTTTTTATTTCTTTTCCCTCAAGCTATGCAACTCACACTCTTGTTTCAATAAGTCTGTGTTCCCTGTTCTAATGACATCATGCTGGAGACAGAAAGTAATCATGCAAATTCTCTCTACCCCAAGAAGAATCAAACAGGCTACCTATATTTATCTCTGTTCTCCCCACAAACATACCTTGAAGTGACACAATGGAGTGTTCAGCTTAGGCTAACTGAAGAGTGACAGTTTTCTCCTTCTGCAGGAAGAGGATAATCAGCTTCATTAATCCCTTCAGACCTCTAGGGTATCATTTATTAAATTGCTCCCAATGTGCCTTATTCACTCCCAGGAAATAATTTACATACTAGGGAAATTTGATTCACTATCAAGCATATCCCATTTTAAACAATTCTCATTTTCATTCCTTGGTGGAAGGTAATAACTTATGCAAAATATGTGCAGGCATAGATTATGCCATGCTGGGAAATTATTTAAGTATTGCTTTCAGGATACCAATATCCCCCATGAAAATATCTGCAATGCACAATTCAATGAATTTAATGAGAATTTTCCTCCCCTAAGCTTTTCTTGCCCTACTCCACCCTTCCCTTCAAAAGAGAATTGAAAGCATTTTTTTTGTAAAGTGTTAAAATCTAGTAGTGCAAGCTCATTGTCCAACAAAAGTGCAGTTAACTTATTTATTTGCCTCTACCTTTAAAAGGATTCACAGCTGAGACAACATCAGCCATATTATTAATGTATGAAATCCACTGAATTTTGTGTCTCATTAATAATACCATGTTTCAGTGCATCAAGTTTTTGCCATTTTACAGAACAAGATGTGTATAGTATTAACACATATGCATGCTTATCGTGAGTCTGTGTGTAGTTATCATTTGTTATATGTATCTTCATTATAAAATTCATTTAGATAAAACTTTGGGTTTGCTAATACTATATCAGTTGAAGATGAAGTTGAGGTGACTTGACTAAATACAACCCAAACTGGCAAAGTAACATTTAATGATAAGTAAGATGAATATGATTGTTTTTAAATTTAAAAACAATTGTAAATATTGAACTCCTTCAGAGACAGTTGCTAAACTTCATACTGTACATGCGTTGTGTTGACTAAAAAGACATTTCAGTTAACAACAACAGCAAAAACAAACAAACAACAAACAAAAAACATTTTCTTCATTCCTCAGCTACTCTCTCTTGCTTTGGATTGATAATGAATGATTTCACCTGAGAAAAATTAAATCTGTTTCAGAACTTCCACTAACTAGCTTTTTGGCCCTGAACCTTAGTTATATTCTCTGAAAATAACTTGATGGAGATTATTCTACTTCCCTTCCACAAAATATTTATCATTTCATTATAAATTACCTAGGATTTGAGTGGGAATATGTCAAGGTAAAAATGCCTCTCTAACCTGTCCTTTCCAAAAGAAATCATATTGTGTAATTATCGTTGGGAACATTTTATGAAGCATTAGATGGATTAAATCTAACATACTGAATATGCCCCCCAAACCTGTCAAATATCGCACTTCATCTGTAATTCCAAAATATTGCTTTATTGACATATAAAATCAGAGCTTGAGTTGTCAATATGGTAGACAGCTGCAGATTGAATGCCATTTCCCCAAAAACATAATTCTTCCCTGTTCTAACAGAATCTTTAGATCAAATTAATAAAGACTGAGCGTCCATCTCTATCTCTAGCCTTAGAGTAGCAGTTTCTCCAGTGCTATGAAGCTTACAGCACTCCCCCTGCTGAAACCAGCAATGTATTTAAGTCTAAATTGTTATACTATTTAAGCATACATACCTTAGAGAACTGAGTTTGTGCAAAGAAGTATTTTAGACTCTTTTCTGAAAGCACAAATATACAGCCATGCTGAGATTTTAGTAACAACGTGAATCAAGGAGCAGTTCATTTCTTGTGGTAATGGTTATCAGAGCTATCCTGTTATCATTTTTTCCCTTGACTGGTAATTTTTTTTATTATATCTGTTATTATTAGGAGTGGTGAGAGGTCACATTCCATTGTGTGTAGAGGTCAAAGAACAACTTTGTGGAGTCTGTTCTCCACTTCGACCTTTATGGGGATTCTTAAACATTTCATTGACTTGTGTAGCAAAGTTCTTTACCTGCTGAGCCATCTTTCAGGTAAACTAGTCTACAGTTTCACACCTAAAGTGCTTTTTTAAGGTGTGTGTGTGTGCGAGTGTGTGTGTGCGCGCGTGCGCACACACACACACTCGCACACATGGATGTATGTGTGACTGAAACATTTACTCTTCCAAATGTAAGTAAATAACTGTTTAATATTAGCTACATTTTCCAAACAATGATGTAAGATAAGTAGCTTTCCACAGGTTTGAAGAGGGTTCAAAGCAAATGAGAACACAAATGTTGCCATAGCAAAGCTGAGGATCTGAAGGCAATGGCGGATGCTCATGCAAGATGTAGAAGCCATAGCCTGTCAAAAACCAAAGCTCATAAATGGACCTGTTTAGAAAAGGTAAACTAAGTACTTAAAGTGATGTCAATAAAATCACAAGAAAAAGAGATCCTCATGCACATCTTGTCTGTCAACCATGAAGATCAATTTAATAGATGAAAGGTATTTGTAGATAAAAGTTTTTTAAAATTCCCAGTAACAAGTGGAAAGATGATATATAACACATATTTTTCTGTTTTTTTGGCAAATACCTACTACTTCAGTGCTTGGTTTTAAAATTTTTATCTGTTTATATAAACTGTGCAAGAAAAGGATATGAAAATATTAATACCTCTTGAAAAAATTATTACTTATAATTATTTTCTTTTCACCTTAATCTAGTTCCAAAAGGCATACAAGATAGTCAATGGCTGTCTTGTTATAACCTTCAAAGGAGATAAAGATTTTTTTTTTGACCAGTATTGGGGCAGAATGGGACAGAGGATCCACTTTTGTGGTACTCAGTCTATGGTGACAAGAAGATATTATATACATCATTTTAAAGGGAATTGGAAAGATACAATGTTTAATTTGATTTCACCTTCCTAGAGAAGTGGTTTGAAGGAAATGCTACAGAATGAATGATAAGAAGCATGAAAGACTAGTAGTCAATGAAAAAGATATTATTCCATATTTCTCCTGTATTTTAGTTAGCACTCAGCTAAAGGTATAGTAAGCCAAATAACTCAAGAAGCTATGGAATCATAGAATATAGAGTTTTTGAATATGTTATATAGTGACAGATATTCCATAATCTTAGTATTGAAAAGGGCAATAAATAATTACTCTGTACTTCTGAATAAAATTTGCACATTTTCACGTATTTGGAACAGTATTAGGTTAATTTATAATTCTATGAATAATAGCCAAGGGATAAATGAGTTAAATACACGGAAGTTTCTTTTAAGTGAATTTTATTTGACAAATAGCTTTTATGACAAATGTGTTTTCTGTGTTTAATATCTTGAAATGGAAATTGAGTTCTCTTGCTGTTTATCCTGGTGATCATCCTATAAGCATGCTAGATACTTCTAGGGGTTTTATAAAATAAGTTTTGAATCCACTGTTCTATCTTGGATTATCCAAGAATCAGTCATTAGTCTTCATTTGCTGCCTCTGCTGGGCCTCTACTATTCCTTTATTTACCCCAAAAGCCTAAAAGTATCCAGGATGCTTTCTCATACTTATTCAGGTCATGCAAAAATGTAGTATTTAAAATTCTGAAAACACCCTCAAGCTTTGTAGGAGATTCAGATTAAGTATTAGAAAACACAGTTCACATTGCAAGTCCTTCACTATACCACCTTTTAATATACAGTGGTCACACCAACATGATAATACTTTATGGCAATAAAACTCAATCCAGTATTCTACAGGCAAAAGAAGCAAAATACCATTCAAGTCCTAAGCTACTGTCTGCTTGTTCTCCCCCTCAACCCCCATAACATACATTTACATAAAGCTCTTTCAGAGAACACTGTTATATCGTCTTCTCAAAGCCTGTGTTGTTCTAATAAGAGTAACATCAATAGTAAACAACAAACACTAACAAGCTAGCCAAAATCGTAAATGAGTGAAAAAAAATTGAAGCAACAAATCATATCCATTGAGTGTTCATTCTCAGAACAAACCAATTTACATTTCTCAACAGAACACTTATTGTTTAGGCTTGAAGCTTTTGCAATTAAATAGAGAATAGATACTTATTTATTAAAAAATAAATGGGATCCTCATTTTGTTATTTATTTTATTTGATGATTGCTGTGGGATAATGCTTTTGTACACTGATTTAATAAAATGCTGATTGGCCAGTAGCCAGGCAGGAAGTATAGACAGGGCGAGCAGACTAAAGGAATGCTAGGAAGAGGAAGAGCCGAGGCAGGAGTCGCCAGCCAGACACAGAGGAAGCAAGATGACAAGGCAGAACTGAGAAAAGGTAAGCATAGATAAGAATTATGGGTTAAATTAAGTGTAAAAGCTAGTCAGTATTAAGCCTGAGCCAATATTCGAGAAGTTATAAATAACTACAATGAGGGAAAGCTGGCAGGATGACCAACCACCCAGGCCCAGAACCAGGTCTATGTGTTGACTCACCCCAGTATCCACACCAAATCTGTGAGCTACAGGAGCATGTGAAGAGGACAAACCTATAGATCCAAACAGTGGGACTACCATGACAAGACAACAATAAAATACCCAAGAGGAGTCCCAGTGAGAGCCTATTATTGGTGGTGTATCAGAAACCAGATGCCTTGGGCCAGACAGATGACTTGTGGCAATGAACATTTGCAAGTTACAAAGATGAATAGACTAAAGGGTAAACTGAGTGACTCAAAGGGCCACAGTACAGATTCCATGACAAAATTATTTTCTTTTTTTTTTGTCTTTTATTTGGTTTGGTTTGGTTTTCAGTTTTTCTTTTAAATTTGGTTTTGATTTGTGTGGAGGTTTCAAGGGGAGAGGGTAGATTCAAGGAGACAGGAAGATAAGTAGGACTAGAATGCATGATGTGAAATCCACAAAGAATAAATAAAAGTTAAAAAATATATTTTTTTGAAAAATTCATATTGAGTATTCCAGAAAAAAAAATATTTTATTTATTGGAAAACACTGTACATTTACATAATATATTTTAAAACTTTCATTTTGATATTGTAGCCATACCTTTTTAGTTTATAGAATAATTACATTTCTACCTTCAATATCTTTTCTCAAAACCCTTTCATATACTCCTCTCCATTCTGTGTGCATGTAGATAGATAGATAGATAGATAGATAGATAGATAGATAGATAGATAG
>CABHPQ010156018.1:47306-59142 GCA_902168405.1 Peromyscus aztecus
TAGATAGATAGATAGATAGATAGATAGATAGATAGATAGATAGATAGAAGATAAGTAGATAGATAAATAGATAGATAGATAGATAGATAGATAGATAGATAGATAGATAGATAGATGGAAAGAAGATAGATAGGGAGATAGAAGATAGGTAGATAGAGGGAAGGTAGATAAATATATAAGTAGAAGATAGATGATAGATAGATAGAGGTAGGGGGAGGTCTCTGAGATAAGTTGAGAGCCATACATACCTATGGATATAAACACAAATATTTTGAAGTCAGTTTGACATCATGGCTTATGATCTCTTCAGTCATGGGCTTTTGACTAATCTAACCATTCCAGGTATAACATTCATTCTGTAGGTCATGCCTCATATCAAGTCAGAAAGCAGCTGGTTATCTTTAAAATTACCTTTGTCACTATTGTCCCAGTGATTGGAACATGTAGAGTCCAGAACTGGGAGAGATTACTGAAATATTTTAACCACTGAACCTGCATAGCACTTTCAGACATTATGAAAGCTTGAGAGAAGGAAGAGTTTACTGCTCAATTGAAGTTAATTTCTTTATGTTTTGTCTTCCAATAGAGTTATTTTCAGCAATATAGTCTGACCATCTAGTTATGATAGGTAAACAAGAGAAATGGCCATACCTTGTGTGGTTCTGGGTGTCTCTGAGACCTCCTTGACAAATACTTTACTGAGAAGTATTCTTTGCCTGGTACTGAGATTTTCATCTAATAACTAATGTCTTCTTGTAGAAGCATTCCTCATCTATGCAAGGTGTTTCTGTTCAAACTCTTTTTATATATTTGTATTTAAACATATTTAAATAGAATGTAGCAAATTTCTGTAAGGCTTCTTCATATGTTCTTAGTTTGACTTGGCACAACCTGTAACTGCTCCTCTCTCTAACCCTCTAGCTTCATTTCAGGTTTAATAAAGCTAATTTCCTTCATTTTCCTTTCATGTTGCCTGTGTGCTACTATCCCCTATAAATTAAAATCTATTCCTAGCTCTTGCTCACTCTCTTTCTGCCACCATCTTGGTTCCTTGTTCTCCGCACAAAATGCCTGGTGAAGCCACAGAGACTGTCCCTGCTACAGAGAAGGAGATGTCACAGCCTCAGGCTGAGACAGGGTCAGAAACAGAATCTGACAGTGATGAATCAGTGCCAGAGCTCGAGGAACAAGACTCCACACAGACAATCACACAACAAGTTTAGCTGGCAGCAGCTGAAATCAATGAAGAACCAGTCAGGAAAGTCAAGCAGAGTCGGAGTGAAAAGAAAGCAAAGGAAGGCTATTTCCAAACTGGATCTTCGACAGGTTACAGGGATTACTAGAGTCGCTGTCTGGAAATCTAAATATATCCTCTTTGTCATCACAAAAACAGATGTCTACAAGGGCCCAGCTTCAGACACCTACATAGCTTTTGGAGAAGCCAAGATTGAAGATTTGTCTCAGTAAGCACAGTTAGCAGCTGCTGAGGAATTCAAAGTTCAAGGAGAAACTGTTTCAAACATTCAAGAAAATACCCAGACTCCCACCATACAAGAGGAGAGTGAGGAGGAAGAGGTTGATGAAACAGGTGTGGAAGTTAAGGACCCAGAATTGATCATGTCACAAGCAAATGTGTCAAGAGCAAAGGCAGTCTGAACCCTGAATAACAGTAACAATATTGTAAATGTTATTTTGGAATTAACAATGTAACTATTTGACAACAAGAACACTTCCCTTCTCTTCCCCCTTCCCCATTTTTCAGTGTTTTGAAAGTGGAATTATAGCTTGGTTTGATATTTGTACTGTTTCTATCACTAATAATAGTTGGCTTCTTGTTGGATTAAAAAAATATGTTTCTGTGCTCATGAGCTCCAGATATTTATTCACCTTGTAGATATTTAAAAGTGAGTTAAGTGGTATTAATTTTTTAGTAATTGCTTATTATTACACAAATAATTCATAGTATAATTAATTATTTAGAAAATCATGGAATGAAAATCACAGTTCCATGAAATGAACGTGGCATGCATTTATGCATGTGACTATTAATAACTAAAGAATGTGCTATATGGAAGTACATTCATAAGGATTGTTTTATTAGGTCATAAATTAAATGATTTTAGTAATGGTCCTAGTACTTTATGTGGTCAAAATGGCTTTTGAGTTACCTATAGGTGAGCATTGGCTGATAAATCCAAAGCAGCAATGTTCAGCTTCTTACCATCCACCTAGTATCAGGAGGTAAAAGGATGAACTAGATTGTAACATGAACTTCTTTCTCAAGGAAATATGAACTATAAAATGTAGATGACCTTGAAATTGGAGTGAAAAGCATACTTAGAACTATAAGATTATAAGTATTTTATAAAATTATAATATCTTGAAAATATAGAGTGCTTTTTTACCTTCTAAGTAGCCTGATAAAAGCTATATAATATTTGGTGATGGTGGTAGGGTTCTGGGTAAATGGATAGAATTCATTAAATGCTTCAGATAACTTTTAAAAGAGAATTTTAGATACCCAGAGAGGCCTGCCCCTAGGTCCCATCCCTGGGTACCAGCCATTCCAGAGAAGACCTGACCAACTTGGCTCCAGGTTCTGGCCATAGGGCAGGATCCTCCCCACCCAGACAGGGAAGGTTCCCCTTCTCCAAGACCCCCGGCAGACCCTGCAATCTCCATGCCCTGCCACCACACCCATCCACCAGAGAACTCAGCCACTTTCTGAGACTCAGAAACCAGCCCCCAGCTCCCATCCGGCACAGAACTCCCACCTGGACCAGAGGTGAGTGCTTGGGGTCATACCCACAGAGGCCTTCCCCTACACCAGTCATTCCAGTGTATTTATTCTAATAAAATAGTCTTTGTTTATTTTAACATTCAAATACCTAACCATGCTTAAGTTTGTTTGCCAACCCTCAGCACACAGCTATTTAACATGATATAGAAAACAGTATTCCTAAGAAACATTGTTTTTTCAGAAAAGTATTAAAGTTAAATTTTAGAGCAACTAATATGAATTCATTAAAGTTATTGTAAAAGTAGCATTCCTAATTACAAGTCAGAGTGTTTAATTTGCATTAAAAACAAATATTTGTATGTATTTATTTCCTTTTCAAAATTTACTTTTGTTCTTATTAGACAATAAGACTATTAACTTCTATAGAAGATATTTATTTAATTATGGTTTAATATCACAAAGATAAAATATGTTGGTAATTACTTGTTTGTTTTAATGAATAAAACAATATTATGTATCTACATTGATTCTTGCATTACAAATTTAAATCTCTATAGTCCAAGATGTAAGTCTTGTCAACACATAAATGTTTTCAAACAGCTATGTATTTATTCAATAATATATTAATAAAACATTTTTGAGGGCCTATGAATACTTTATACTCTTTCCTTCTCCTAAATATTAAGTAGATATTGCTTTATCTTTCAGCTTCAAGATTAAATTGATAACTTTGATATTATATCTATTTACATTTGCAAACTGTAACATTTTTTCTCTAGGTTTTTTTTTGTGAAAGTCTCTACCTAAGTAAATGAAATAAGAGGAAGCTTTCTGTTTTGCATTCTTAAGTTTAAATTGATGGAATTCATTTTCCACAGAAATAAAGGTCAATGAAATGTAATTGAAATGCATCCATGTACTTGTGCTCACTTTGGTGTGTGGCATTGTTAGGGACAAGAGTGTCAAAACAAGATTGCCTGGGTTTAGTTCATAAGATGCCATTTATTAGATGAGTAAATCTGGACAGAATATATATGTGCATATGCTGCCATTATTTTATCTGGAAACTGGAAATATTAATAATTGTACTTAACATGTCCATGGTATATCTTTTTTATAAATATTTAATTTTTTATTTTATAATTTGATTTAATTTTACATATCAGCCATGGATTCCTCTGTCCTCCCTCCCCCTCCACTGCCCTCCCCCCAGCCCACCCCCCATACCCATCTCCTCCAGGGCAAGGACTCCCCTGGGGATTCAGCTCAACCTGGTAGATTCAGTCCAGGCATGTTCAGTCCCCTCCTCCCAGGCTGAGCAAAGTGTCCCTGCATAGGCCCCAGGTTCCAACCAGTCCGCTCATTTTTTTTTTTTGTTTAAGAAATTTTTATTCATTTTACATACCAACCACAGATCTCCTCTGATAATATTTTTATTTAAATTTTTTTCATATTACATACCAACCCCTGTCCCGCTTCTTCTTTCCCCCCACCTCCCCTCAATCCCTCCCCCATTTACTCCTAACAGGGGGCAAGGGCTCCCTTGGGTAGTTAATCCTGGTTGGGGTGTTATACCCATGTCACAAAACTCCCAGAGACCACCAAGGAGCTGATTTCTGACGCAAGCACATAAGGGTCATTTTGTTGTCAGGTTTGAACCTGGACTGCCACTCAGCAGATGGAGGGAAAGGCAGTGGCAGTGGCAGGCTCAGGGGTAGGAGGGTTTTTAAAGGAAAAAAATGTAAGCCAGGAATTTCATGCCTTGACATTTTTGGGATTGGGTAGAAGGGATATGGGGCAAGCTGATTTTTTGAAACTATTGGTCTAGACTTTCAGCAGGAAACCACATTTGAAACTATTGGGTTAGACTCTCGGTGTGAATCCACAACCTGCGGACAGGATATCTGGATATCTGCAGGGGCCATAAACCGCCATGGTATATATTAAATAGTGTGTTTCTTTTTTTTTTTTTTTTTTTGGTTTTTTCGAGTCAGGGTTTCTGTGTGTAGTTTTGCGCCTCTCCTGGAGCTCACTTGGTAGCCCAGGCTGGCCTCGAACTCACAGAGATCCGCCTGGCTCTGCCTCCCGAGTGCTGGGATTAAAGGCGTGCGCCACCAACGCCCGGCTAATAGTGTGTTTCTAAAGTATATTCATACAATTTAAAAATTAACTTTAATCCACTGATGTGAACCCTCTAGTTTGGCTCAAGATATTTGGTTTACATAGTGAGATGCAGCTTCTATATTTATTGTTTCTGAAACTAGACAGTATATACATATATATTTAACTTTCTGCAATGTATGAGTTGCCAAAGCACTCGTTAATCATAATTTCAAACTGCTCCCGAATTCTAGTCATCCTGCTTTGTAGCTGAACCTTGTTCCATAACACCTAAGAGCTTCCATTTCTTAAAAAAAAAAAAAAAAAAAAATGATAGGAATAAACCTATTCCAGAGATGTAATTGGTCTGGGTCTGAATCCACATTTTACATTGACGCACATTTTAGATATTAAGGGGAAATGATTTAAAAATTAAACTTCACCAGGCGGTGGTGGCTCACGCCTTTAATCCCAGCACTTGGGAGGCAGAGGCAGACAGATCTTTGTGAGTTCAAGGCTAGCCTGGTCTACAGAGCAAGATCCAGGAAAGGCACAAAGCTACACAGAGAAACCCTGTCTCAAAAAACCAAAAAAAAAATTATACTTCATATTATAACATAAAATGATGTTACATAGTGTACTTTTTATGAAGTTATAAGAGTATCATAAGAGTATCATATTTCTTTTTAAAATTTTTTAATTGAAAATAATTCTTCTCTCAAACAATGATTCTTATTCCCAGTTTCCCTTCCCTCCACTCCTTCTAGCTCCCCCCTATCTTCCCACTTCCCATATCCACTCCCCCTAGGTTTTCTCTTCAGAAAAAAGCAGGCCTCAAGAGTCCACAATGAACCACAACAAAATAAAACACAAGACAAGGCTAAATCCTCTTATCTAGGCTGGACAAGGCAACCCAATAGGAGGCAAAGCGTCTCAAGAGCAGGCAAAAGAATCAGTTATACCTGCTCCGACTTTTAGGCTTCCCACACAAACATCAAGCAAACAGCCATAACATATACTCAGGGGACCTAGTTCAGACCCACACAGGCCATGTGCTTGCCTTTCAAACTTGGTGAACCCGTATGATCCCAGTCTAGTTGATTTGGTGGGATATGTTCTCCTGATATCCTCCATCCCCTCACACTCCAAAAATATAGTGTTGCCTCCCGATCTATGGATTCCAATCTAGACCTCTCTCTCTCTCTCTCTCTCTCTCTCTCTCTCTCTCTCTCTCTCTCTCTCTCTCTCTCTCCCTCCCTAACAACTGGTTGTGGATCTCTGCACCAGCTCCCATTTGTTGCCAGAGCAAGGCTCTCTGATGATGATTGGACACAGCAGGATATAATTAGGAATCATTTTTGTTGTTTTGTTTTTTGATAGTCATGTTTGGTTCAACCTTATGTCTGTGGGCTAACCAGGCTCTTGTTCCTGGCCATCCAGGCAGTGTAAGACATTGGCTCCCTTTAGTGGCATGGACATCAAGTTAATCCAAACATTGTTTGGCCTCTCCCACATATTCTTTGTCACCATTTCCCCAGCACATCTTGCAGGCAGAACAGAATCTAGGTGGATGGCTTTGCGGCTGGGTTGATGCCCAGGTTTATCTTTACATAACCTTCAGAATACCTTCACCTGCTAAAGAGACTTGAATGCAGGGATGAAACCTCCAAGCCCACATGAGGTTGATCTCTCATTATCATTCTCTTTACAACTGATTGTACTTTATCTTAGGAGGATGAGCTGTGTGGAAGTTGTCCTTGATGATGGGGCTCCACTGAAAGTTTCCAGATAGAGACCTTCTGTCCTAGTATCCAGATCCACAGCTGACAGAGTTATAATGTTCAAAAATATATAAATAACTCAAGAAACTAGATATCAAAGAATCAAATAATCCTATTAAAAATGCAGTACAGATCTAAACAGAGAATTCTCAATAGAGGAATATCAAATGGCTGAGAAACACTTAAAGAAATATTTAACATCTTTGCCATTGGGAAAATACAAATCAAAAAGACTCTGAAATTCCGTTTCACACCAATCAGGATTGCTGAGATCAAAAACAAAAATGACAGCTCATGCTGGCAAGATTATGGAGCAAGGGGAACACTCCTCCATTGCTGATAGAAGTGCAAACTTGTATAGCCACTTTGGAAATCATATTTGTTAAGTCACATCAAAATTATAATAACATAGTTTCAAATTACATGACATCCAAATACCATTATACCATTATTTTAAAACTCTTGATGTTTTGAAGTTGTTTATACTTTGTGTTTGTGTCATTTTATGTGTTTTACAGAGTGTGTTAAGAAGGCAGATTCTTTATGATATTTCTTTATTTTATTTATATATTTATTTATTATGGTGATACATATGTTCCTTAATGTGTCTTGCACTGTGCACATGAAGGAGGCTGCATAAGTAAAAAGAAGGCATCGGATCCTCTGGAACTGGAGTTACAGACAGCTTTAAGCTGCAATTTTGGTTCTGGGAAACAACTCCAGGCTTCTGCAAGAAGGAACAATGTTCTGAACCACTGAGCAAATAACCAAGCCCCAAAAGAATTATTCTTAATTCTAAGTGACAAAGGTAAACAAACATCTTTGTTACTTTTATATCAATATCAACATATTGAAATATATGACATATTTACTAAACATATCTTACCTGGTTTTATTGTTATTTTTTCATTATTATTTTGATTTCCTTTCAAAATATTGTATATTTAGGTATACTGCAAATCTCTTCAGGACTGTAAATAACAAGAATATAATTATCATTGGATAGTGCTACAAATAGCCAGTGTTTGACATGAAAGAAAAAAGCAAGGATGTTACATACTAATATACTACTGATACTACATTGATCTCAATGAATGTTAGGTATCATAAAAACATTAAAAAGAAATCACCAGGTGGAATAAAGGTTGAATACTTCTCCAAGTGTCTCATTACTTATTCAATTCCTCTTGACATCAGTCTTCCTACATTTTAAAAAATTCATTCAAGTTACTCCAATAACCCCACTTCATCCATAGAGTCTATATCTCTTTATATGACATAAACCTACTTTATTTTTGAACATAGCCATACTTGGTTTATCCATCTATCACTCTGCCCCTGTCATCAGAAGACATCTTCAAATTCTTTGATCCTTATCATTCTCTTTACAACTGATTGTACTTTATCTTAGGAGGACAGCATTTTCTTCAATCTTCTTAAATAGTTATATATTTTAAATCATAATCATTGTACACTTTAGAATCCTTTGTACAATGTGTTAAGGTCTCTTGTCCATCTTTGGCTTACTTTTAGCATCTCTCCAAATCATTTAAGCTGTCAAAAGGTTTTCTCTAGGTTCAGTGACACTTATCTTCTTAAGATTCTGCCCAGTCTATCAGTTGGAGATAGTTTCTGGCTTAGAGATGGAGTCTTGACCTTTGCAGGCCTTGAGTGTGTGTCGGATATCTGGAAGGAGCTGGGGAATGGAAACCATAATCATAATATATTGTGTGAAAAATACATTTTTCAATTTAATTTTTTGAAAAAAAAAGATTATTTAAAAAAAGGATTCAGTCCAGGCTGCCAAGTCATTTTTTCCATATTCATTGATCAGTTGCTGAAATCTTTATTCATCATCATTTCAGGGCGTGAAAATTTTAAAGCTCTTTTATGCTATGATATGATGCATTTAATAACTAGTCCTCTCAGTACCTAGTTATTTCCTCTACTTTTTTTTTTCAGTTTCTCCCACATCACAAACCAGCACTAGGTACATCCAATAAACCCACCATGTTCTTTTCTACCACTTAGGAAAGTACTGTCTCTTCTAGTTTTCTACATCACTTTTTTGTAGAATCATAATCTTAGCAGCATTTTTACCAGCTTATATTCCCTATACTTCTACCAAACACAAAGTTTTTCACTGTGGTTCTTACTTTCTTGTTTTCTACCTACATGGAAATTGTTTGAGAAGAAAGCATTGAACCAATCCATCCACATTGTTGAAGCATGGTTTTCATGAACTGCTTTAAGCTTAAATTTAAAACAATCTACATTAGGAAATTCTATTTGGTGTGCCATTTTGTCTCCATTAAATTAGTTACATTTTGCTCTCCAATATCTGCATTTACTTTCACATTTCCTCTGCCACATTTTCTTCTATCTTCATTTGTAATGAAGGTTTTTATCTCAAAAACATACTATAAAATGTGATTCAAAAATTCTGTAGTCTCTTAATTTTGGCACTTTGGTCAGCTGTGGGTCTTTACATTAAATACAATCACTTCCAAATAGAAGATTCTCTGATGACAGTTAAAATATTTATTAATCTACAAATATAACAATGAGTCATTAAAAATTGCTTTATGACTTTATCCATTTGGCCAAATAAGAGAAAATTTCTCCTATGGTCTCTTACCTGTCTATAGGCTCATGGTGCAGTAATGATACCAGATATGCATTTAATCTCATAGGGTGGTACCACTGTGGAAGAAGAGGTGGGAAGAGAATAGAGAGTTGATGGATAACTATGAAATTATAATCTCTACATAGTAGGACAGCTGTATACACGGACTCACAGGGAATATAACAGCATATACAAAACTGTGCAAGCCTAAGGTAGACAAAAATCCCTCTGTGGAGAGTGGAGCTTCTGAGAGAGGGAGACTCAGTTTTCTCTAAGAGTCTAAGCTTGTAGCCCTTAGCAAGCCAATCACATCCCAGTGGAAGACTGGAAACTAAAGGTTTGGGTGGCAACATAAATTGGCCTGGAGGTGGGAAAATGGCACAAAGTTAGGTGTCTGGGAAATGAGGTGTTAATCTGGGAAAATTTTGGAAAGGAAGGGCAAGTATGATCCTGGTATATTATATAAAACTGTCAAAGAACTTTTTTATTTTTTTAAAAGTATCATTTCTTTGATCACATGGAGTATGAGCTTTATCATTCGGTCATCACCAACAATCTAGCCACGTTCAGACTCACTGCGTACTCTTCATTTGTTTGAGACAATGTCTCATGGAACATAGTCTGGCCTCAAGGTAGCCGAGGAAGAGAGGCTGGCTTTTAATATCTGACTGTCTTGCCTCAACCCTTTAAGTACTAAAGATGACATGCACGTAAGCCAAACCTGGATTTGCCTCACATAGTTCATAGAACTTTACTTTGTGAGATTGTTTCCTGCCAATAATTATCAAAGGACATTTCTTCCATATTTTCCTTGCAATTTACCCTCCTTATATTGCTCACAAAGCCACACTCCAAAAGTAGACACATACCTCTCTCTTTGCCTTCTGTCTAATCTTTTTCCATTTATTTCACACACACAATATAACATTTCACATGATAAAGTGCTGAGACATTCTCTTCTGCCAATGACATTTTAAGATACTTAATCCAATTTCCAGCATACCCTTTAGAATCCTTGTCAAGGGCACCTGGATCATGCTCTATGCCAAAATCAATGGAAGTTGCTTTGTCTTCACTTTTGAGTCCTTTTCAGCAGTGTTGAATGCATTTGATCTCCTCTAAATATCCCTGATATTTTTCACTCAGCGCTACTCTGAATTTTCTTATAGTCCCTTTTTCTGAGTGTTCTTGAAATTCTGGATTATTCTTGAAAAAAACCTCTGGAGCCTGTCTGTTTGATTCTTCTACATTTAAGTTGCTTCTTTACAATAGTTCACTTCATCTACATTTAATTTCTACCAAATACTAATTACCCACCTTCCTAATTCCTCCTTAAAATCCAACTTTATGAAATTTACTGCATATTGTACTGACACTAAGATATTACTAACTAATGTTTTATTATGTTTTAGTTTTTTTAAAGAGAAGATTGAACGCACTACAGGTTTATTTATTGTTTGAGTAGTTAGAATGCCTACCCATAGATTATTGCCAATCATATGCAATTGCATTTCATTGATCCCCTTGCCCATGCCTTGACATCCCAGGTATCTCATTCATATTAGTTTATAAAGGAGTTTTCTGATACTTTAGAATAAATTTACAAATACATCATGCCTTATTGATACTACTTAGAGTTGTCCTTGGGATTTCTTATCCAGTTGAGTTAGCTCATATAAAATACAGATTCTTTGTAATTATCACATGAAACACGTGCATCTGTGCTTCTGTAGTTATTTAATAACCACCAAGTTCTGGTAGCACCTTGCCCATCACCACAAAATTTATAAACTTTGTTATCTCATGTTTGTTTTCAGTGATGTTATCAATACTGTTTGCTATGTTACATATCTGACTGAAGGACAAAGTGTGACTAATGGTACCATTATAAACAACACTCTAGGAAGTATAAGATAGCTCTTGTAAACAGCTTTTTCTGTGAAATCATAAGGAACTGAGTTCAAAACTACATAGCACTCATATAGAATGTCACCTAAATTCATCCACATGCTTGTAAGCCTATTAATGTGAAGAGAAGAGACATGAGAATTTCTGAGGCTGACTGGCTAAAAGCTTAACTCCAGTTTTAGTGAGAAATCCTTTCTTAAAGGGACAAGGTAGAGATTACAAAGTAGAGAATTCAATGTCTTGTGTCATCTTCAAATAAACATGTGTGTTTACTCCATGCGTATACAGCACACACGCAGTCACACAAACACACATACATAAATATAAGAAAAATTTATTTAAAATGTTGATAGGAACGTCTCCTAAAATAACAGACTGTAATACACATTCACATTGTGCCATGCCACTAATTATTAGCATAAGTATACATGTATTATATTTAACATACTGATATTAGTATACATTTTGCTTAAATACAGATATTAATTTCTGTTACCTAAAAATACAAATATGATAGAATTTTGTGTATTTCATCTGAAAATCTTTTATTTACCCAAATTGTGAAGAGGAAAATAATTATAATTCATGTATCCTGATTGCTTTTTCAAGACCTTTAATATTGCAAGAAAAATTTATTGCCCATGTAGGTCTAACTGTGACATTCATGAAGAATTTTTTTTT
>CABHPQ010156019.1:0-22458 GCA_902168405.1 Peromyscus aztecus
ATGGGGTATTCCTGGAAAGCATTTACCACAACGCCTGGCCTTCACTGCTGTTCTCTCCCAGGCCATGACCATCGTATAGCCAGTAGACAATAGAGCTTGGTTAAAGACCTACACTCAGTGTTTTCTGTCCAAGTCGTTACCCCGCCCCCGGCAAGGTCTCGATAGCCTTTAGAGTTAGTTGAGATCACTAAAAGATGGGTCACTTGGCAAGTCCTCGGTTTCTGCTGTAAAATCTCAGGTGTCTTGAGGGGGCCTGGTAGCACATCCCATGCCCTCCTAGGTGCTTAGAGAGGCACCTGTTGGAGGGAGATAATAAGAGGACAGGAGCCAATTGGTTGAGAATGGAGCAGGTTTTTTTGTTGTTTTGTTTTTTTGTTTTTTAAAAAGCTAAGGACAACGGGCCACCAGGTCTTTCTGATACATGAAACTTTTTAGTACCTGGGATGTGAATGTAGTGATTTATTCATTCCTTCCACAAATATGTATTGAGCCCTACTGTGTATCAGACTTTGTTCTAGGCAGAGAACAGAATGTCACTGACCTTTGCCCTGGGGGGTCGGGGAGAAGGACAGTAAACAAGCTACCCTTAAAATACGGGATCTCAGGTTGTAAAGTAACCTGTGTTGTCAATTTATAGGGTCTTCCAATAGTCTCCAGCTTTAACAGTTGTTAGCGAAACCGCTTGTCAGCAGCATTTACAGGCACGATCGTTCATTTTTGTTCTAAGGTAGCCGCCGCTGTAGGATCAGATACCTAATACTTGGATGTGCAGAAGAGGGTCCCTTCAACAGAGGAGGGTACCTTCCTCGAGAAGGAAATGAGCTGTATTATCAGAAAGATCATCCCCACCATCCTTGAAAGATGGACAGGATTGCTAATTGCAATCTGGCGCTCAGCTCCTAGTTAGCAGGGTTTTTTATGCAGCGCTCATGAAACCCTTTTCTTCCTTCTTCGAACACTTAGCACCGAGTTTACAGTAGGGTGCCATGGGATGAACCCAGCATTCAAAGTCACAAGAAGACATTGCTACTTAATCACTTTCTTGGGCCTCGGTTTCCCCTTTTATAAAATGGCGTCAGTCTCAGTCTTTGTCCGTGCTCTTGAGAGACCTAAAAATGCTGATGCTGTGCTGGGTTGGTTTTTTTTTTTTTTTTTTTAATAAGTAAATGATCGCACACCGACACCCTTCAGCACCCGTTAGAGTGCCTCAGAGTTTTGTGTGTGTCCCGGGGAACGTTGGAGAAAGAGCCCCTGCCCACTGGGAGGGCGGGCTTGGGGAACACCTGCAAATGTTTCATCTGGTGACTCAGAATCTTGAGGTGCTCTGGTTTCCAAAAGGGATGTCTCAGCGTTCCTGTCCCCTGTCCCTCCCCCGACCCCCACCTTGTACTTGTAGAGGCAGAGCCAGCCAGCAGAGCCAGAGGTCTCTCTGGATTCCTGTGGTGTCAGTTGCCATGAAATTGAGGCATTCTCTCCCAAAGCCTGTCCGGTAGCTGTCACTCAAGACCTACCTAGGAAGGTGGGAGCCTTTACTGCCTCATCTGAGCTGTGGCTTGAGGCTTCTGCCCAGGCTAGCTGCGATTCTAATTGCGTGTGGTGGGTAGAGTAGCGACTTGGCTTTTGCTCTAACTGTGGCTTTTGAAAAATCTCATCATCAAGACCCTGTATGTTTCCTGTTCTGCCGAACAGAATGGACTTGGGTACTTTCTCTTAAGGATTTAGAGAGTTCTCTGGGAGTATGTACAAGTTACTCAAATCCTGTTCTCTATGTCATGCCATAAAACTCCAGTCCTGGCTTACCATGAAGTCATACCCACAGGACCTCAAATGACATCCGATCACCTGTGCTCTCGTCTCTCCTTGCAGGGGGCCAAGATGGGCCGCCGAGCCCAACAGGAGTCACCTCAGGCTGAGAGTTACTTCAGTAGCAAGAATTCTTCGTTGACGCAGACTGAAGAGGTGAGTGTCACAAAGACAGAAGTCAACAGGAAGATGTGGCGCAATGCTCTGGGAGAATGACGGAACCCGTAACGAGCAGGGCTCTAGAATGCCAGCCACTCCACATGGCTTGATTTGGAAGTTCCTTTCTAGGATGTTTGTCCTACTGAGGACATCTTTTCTTTGAGACCGTTGGATTCTGGGCTGTTTTTTTCCCCCAAAATTTATTTTGTTTGTTTGTTTTTGTTTTTCAAGACAAGGTTTCTCTGTGTAGCACTGGCTGTCCTGGATCTCGCACTGTAGACCAGGCTAGCCTCAAACTCACAGAGATCTACCTGCCTTTGCCTCCCAAGTGCTGGGTTTAAAGGTATGTGCTACCATACCCAGCTTGCTTTTATTTATTTATTTATTTATTTATTTGTGTGTTTGTGTGTTTGTTTGTTTGTTTTTCAAGACAGGGTTTCTCTGTGTAACAGTCCTGGCTGTCCTGGAACTCACTGTGTAGACCAGGCTGGCCTCGAACTCACTGAGATTTGGCCTGTCTCTGACACCCAAGTACTAGGATTAAAGGTTTGCGCTACCACTGCCTGGCTTATTTTTTAAAGACAGGGTCTCAAGTAGGCCAGGCTGGTATGGAACTCACTGTGTAGCTGAGGTTGACCTTGAACTACTGATTCTCCTGCCTCCGCCTCCTGAAAGCTGGGTTTCTGGGCATGAACTGCCTGCCATGCCCTGTTGTTACAGGTACTAGGTCCAGGATTTCATGCCCGCTAGGCAAGCGCTCCACAGACTGAGCACATCCCCAGCCCTGTAGGCATCCATCTGAAGTCAGGGACTGGGAAGTTTCCCAAGGCAGACGCTGTCCAGGTTTTTATTTCCACCGAATGAACACCAGGAAGGTGCTTTGGTGCTGTGACGTTGAATCACAACAACTGGGGGTTTGCTGCCAGTAGCAACCTCTGTCTCCTAGAGTCTCAGGCAGGAAGGGGACTGGGCCGCCTCTGCCTTCTGGAAACTTTTCCAGTCGGCCTTGACCCTTAAGGAATGATCCAGCTTCTTTGTGAAGGGTGGGAAATCCACGAGCAGTACTCTTGAATACCAGGGTTCACTCAGCCCCCTTCCTTTGGACAGTCTTCGCCTTTCCAAGCCCCCCTGACCTCTGTAGGCTGTCTTCCCAGGACTGCCTTCGTCTGCTTTTGCAGCGCCCGCCTCGGGGCAGGCCGGGTTGTTGGCTGATTGTAGTTTTCCTCGTCTCTGCTCCACCAGAAAGTGAGTCACCGGACGGTAGGAAGCCTGGCTTCTTGGCGGCAGTTCAACTCAACAGTTCACAGGGGCTGAGGGGTCCTGCGCTGAGATGCCTGGCAGACCACATAGGTGTGCATAATCCAGACACACTGTCCTTGCAGATCTCATGAGTGGAGATGTTTTCCCCTGCATCTGAAATGATGTCACCAGGGTCTTACACTCTTTATGTGGTCTGGCTGCCTATCTTTCATTTTCCCACTTACTGTAAAAGTGTATGAGGAATTATTATTGTAACCGTGATGCCAGCATGTAAAATCTGACAGCTGACTCTTCCCTCACCAGCAGAAGACCCTAGGGAGGGTATTGGGGCCTGCAGGTCATATGACCACCCTAAAGGGATAACTGGTACCTCTTCAGAGCTGGTTGAGGCTGTCAGGATATACGTAGATCAGCACTCCCTGATCTTCTGATCGTCTAAGAAATGCTGGCGGTCTAGTTTTGTGAGCGTGTGTGTGTGTGTGTGTGTGTGTGTGTGTGTGTGTGTGTACGTACGTGTGTGTACTGCCCACCTGTTGCTGACTCTGGTCTTCAGCATCTCCCTTGGAGGTTGTTATGAAAAGTCATTCTGTTCCTCATCTCTCTGGTGCCCAGCAGGATTCCAGAATGCCTCCCTCCCCTTCCTGAGGTAGTGGGGTTTGAAGCAGTGCGTGGACAGCCTCCCACAGGACCATATACTCACTGGGCTGTGTGAGACTCTTTGGCTGTTTCTTTCTAAAATTAGATCCAGGATTTGTGCCCGTTTACACCCAGTTCTGAGCATACTACTTGATATGTTTATTTTTATCCCCTCGCTGACTTTATTTAGTGGCGATATCCCTAAAAAAAAAAAAATGTAAGCATGGTACCTGGGAACTGTCAGGCGGACTGGTGTTACTTTAGAGTCAAGTAGGAATTAGTTTTGAATAAATAGTTATTTTAAAGTGAGGTGGTGGAATTGGGACGTGGAAGAAGGAATCAGAGAGACTTGGAACTTGCCACTGGCTCTTCTAATTGCTTGGCTCTTAAATCCACTAATCTCTGGAGTCCTCCATCTCGTCATTTGTCAAATGGTGATCACAGCACCATTAGATGAATGTGGGGATCAAGTGAGCTCTGCATTTAAGCACTTTGGTAAACTAAAAAGCGCTGTATAAGCCCCCGTTCATTCAGCACATTAGGGAGTGAATGAGTCTCTGCACTCCGCTGTTCCCGTGGAAGGGCTGCCTGAAGGAGGGCGGTTCGGGCCTGGTGTGGTGGCACACACTGTAATCCAGGCCCTGGGCACGTTGAGTTGGTGCTCTCCGTCCACCGGAGGTTCGGGGATTGAACACAGGTCACCAGGCCTGCACAGCCCTTTATCCACCGAGGAGGCTTCTTCAGCACTGCAGTCACGCTGTGACTTAAAAAAAAAAAAAGGTCAATAGTTACAAAATTGAGAAACCTGATGTGAAAAACCCAGGTTTGGGGTTTCCCTCAGAAATCAGAAGCTCTTCCCAGTGAGACCCATGGGCTGGCATTTCCCCTGGCAGCAAGGCTGGGTCACTGGTGCCACATCCTTGTGGGTGACTAGGCCTCCCCAGTTCACTGCTTTCCACCTGCCTGTCTTTATTTGTAGTGCTGGGGATGGAACCCAAGGCCTTGCACATGTTAGACACGTGCCTTACCGTTGAGCCATACCCTGGCTCTGCCTGCTTGCCTCCCTCCCTCCCTCCCCCCCTCCCTCCTCTCCCTCCTTTTTTTTCTTTTTTTTTTTGGTTTTTCGAGACAGGGTTTCTCTGTGTAGCTTTGCACCTCTCCTGGAGCTCACTTGGTAGCCCAGGCTGGCCTCGAACTCACAGAGATCCGCCTGGCTCTGCCTCCCGAGTGCTGGGATTAAAGGCGTGCGCCACCAACGCCCGGCTCTATTTTGTTTTTTTAATAAAATGATCTCACTAAGTTGCCCAGGACAACCTTGAACTTGCTTTAGCCTCTAAATAGCTGGAGTTACAGGCATGTGCTACCATTTCCAGCTTGCGTCACTACTGCTGCTGCTTCTTCCTCTTTCTCTTCCTCTCTTCCTCCTTCTCCCTCCCTCCCTTCCTTCCTTCTTTCCTTCCTTTCTTTCGTTTTCTCTGTAGCTGTCCTGGAACTGGCTTTGTGGACCAGGCCTTCCCCTGCCTCCCAAGTGCTGGGATCAAAGGTGTGCGCCACCACCACCTGGCCACTTTTTACTTTTTGTTTGCTGGCTTGTTTGTTTATGAGACAGATTTGTATCATAGCCCAGGCTGGCCTCAACCTCAGGGGCTTCTGCTTCAGCCTCTTGTGTGCTGAGTGAGCGCGTGCCTCTGTGCTCGGCTGCTTCTCATTTTAACGCCCCGTCAGACTTGTTCACTTGGTCTGCATGGTGCCCGTTTCCCCCTGAGTTTCAAACCTGTGCTGTTTGGGGATGATTTCCAGGCGTTCTTCTGCATCTGTTAGCACTGACAGATTAACATTAACATCCAACAGGCACTTCCCCTAGCCTGACTGAAATAGGACTGACTTTCTTTCGAGGAGTTCAGTGGAGGACAGAGGGGATGTGGTCACTGGGTGATGTCCTGTGTCATCCTAACCCGTCCGATTTCCTGCTGTGCTGTTGGAACCTCGTGGCTTCAGTTCTCACGGTTCCAAGATGACTGATGATTGTCCAGGGGTTGGAACTGCATTCTAGGCAGGAAAAGGGTTCAGGGCCCATCCGGTTAAATGCTCCCCTTTGATCAGGAAACAGTAGCCGGAGACCTCAGCGGGTATATGGCTAGCTGCATTTAATTGGTCAGTACACAGTTTTACAGCTGCTCTAGCTTTCAAGAGAGCTTTTAATCCAGTCAGAGTTGGGTCTTGTAACTGCCACTCTGGGTTTTGGAGGAGTTTTTACCTGGGACATTGGCGTTTCTTGGTGAGTGAAGAGGAATGGCTGTGGAGTAGGCTTTTTTGAGTTGTCCTGACAGGACTGGGAGCTGACTCAGCCAGGAAAGTGCTTGCCGTGTGTATTAGTTACTTTACTGTTGCGGTGATAAAACTCCATGACCAAGGCAACTTATGGAGGAAGGGTTTCTTTGGTGTTTATCGTTCCTGAGGGATATGAAATTTATCACCATCATGGCGGAGAGCCTGGCGGTTGCCAGGCAGACAGGCATGGGGCTGGAGCAGCAGCTGAGAGCTCACATTAAAATTTTTTGAGATTATAATGACATCATTTCCCCCTTCCTTTCTTCCCTCCAAACTCTCCCATGTCTGCCCTGCACCCTCCCCACCAAGAGCTCCCATCTTGGGGAAGCAAAAACTCCCACAGTGGGAATGACTTGAGCCTTTTGAAGCCTCAAAGCCCACCCACAGCGGCACAGTTCCTAATCCTTCCCAAACAGTCCCAGGTATTCAGACACGTGAGTTGAATCTGTGGCAGCCATTCTCATTGAAACCATCATCACCTGTGTGAGGTCCCGTGCCCCCACATAAAAACCAGGCTCAGTGGTGCTCACCTGTAACCCCAGCACTGGAAAGTGGAGCCAAGAGGACCCCTGGGGCTGGCTGGCAATCTGTGAGCTCCGGGTTCAGTGAGAGACCCTGCCTCGGAAACTGAGGTGGAGAGCAGCTGACCTCAACACTTGGTCTCCATGAACATATAGAGACATCGACATAGATACATGACAGATAGACACACACACACACACACAAAGAGAGGTTGATACAAACTAACTTGACATTAAAAATTAGAACTTATACAAACTTTTTAAATAGACTTGGATAAGAAAGGAAAGAATTCTATTTTGGGCCAGCTCCCTTGCCTACATTCCTCTCCAGTTCCTTACAGTTGTGTGGGGCTCCATGAGAACACTGTCCTGTGTCCCAGTGTGCCTAAGCGAATTGCCCAGTAAACGCTCCCCTGGGTTGGATTCTCCCAGCCATTTTGGTCACCGTTTAGGGGCTTTCTCCCTGTGGAGCACAAGTGGTTCAGCCCAAGGAATGGGACCCTGGCCCACACTGAGAGAGGAGGAGAGGTCTTGTGGTTTGCTTGGTTATTCTTTAGATGTCACAGAATAGAACTGCCTGTTTTTCCTGAATTAACAGGGAGATGAGCTCCTTTGTCATTTTACTGGCTTGGAGTCCATTGGAGTTGTGCCATATTCTGTGTGTGTGTGTGTGTGTGTGTGTGTGTGAGAGAGAGAGAGAGAGAGAGAGAGAGAGAGAGAGAGAGAGAGAGAGGTATGGACTTGTTCATGTGAGCTTATGTATGTCAGAGGTTGATGTTGGGTGTCTTCCTTGATTACTCTCCATCTTGGTTTTGGGGACATGGTCTCTCACTAAACCTGGAATTCATCAAGTCAGATAGGCTGGCCGGCCACTGAGCTCCAGGGATCTACCTGTCTCCCCCTGACTTCCCCACTCTCCCGAGGTTTACAGATGTGAGCCACTGCACCTGACTTTTGCATGGGTGCTGTGCTGGGGACTGAACACAGGTCCTCATTGCTTGTGTGGCAGCCACTTTACCAACCTAGTCATTGCCCCAGCCCCCTGGACCAGTGCCTGATTCTTTAGGGTTGCCATGGAGATCACAGTGGGCAATGGAAGCGTAGTAGGTAATACAGTATCTAGCCATGGAGCCCCCAGGAAATGTGGAGCACTGAGAAGGCTCACAACCGTCGTGTGTGTGTCTGTGTGTCTGTGTGTCTGTGTCTGTGTGTCTCCCTGGTCACAGATCAGACTCGGATGAGGTGTGTGGTTCAGTTAACAAATCAAGTTGGCAGTAATTTAAATTAGGAGAGGGCTTTGCTGGAAGGTGGTTCTACAGTGTGTCTGAGGAAAAGCAGCTGTACGAGTTGAAATCGGGTGTCTCTGCCCGACAAGCCATTCTGCTGACTCAAATGATTCTTACATAACTCCTTTGAGAAAAGCCCTGGGCCATCCAGTTATGTTACGCTGAGTTTGGGCAAAAGTAGGCTTTGGCAAAACGCTCCGCCGCTGGTTTAGCTGTGGATGCGTTTCTCCCTTGCTTATGTAAGGTGGCTTCTGGCCTGAGCTTTTATCTTGCAGATAGAAATCAGAGCCTCCATTGAAACAGTTGCTACCTGTGTGCTAAGCCCATGCAGCAACCCGGAAAGCCTCGAGGTGCCTCTTGAAGTAGATACCATTACCTCACCCAGGAGAGGCTGGGTAACTCGTCCAGAGCCCTCAGCTCGCCTCTGCCTGTAGCCAGCCACTCTGTGCCCTCTCCTACCCGCCCTACAGGTGATGTACAGACCCTCCCCTCCCCTCCCTCCCCATGAAGAAGGGGCTTTGGGAGAGAGCAGAGAGCCCATGGGATCCTGGAGTCTTCTGCAGAGGGAGTGAGTCCTCATTTTGGTCACCCTTATTAGTTGTGGAGAGAGGCATTTGAATCACAGCTGTTTCTTCTCTCCCCCCATACCCTTAGTGTTCCTCCTGAGGACACAGAGCTCAAAGTTAGCCAGAATCTTGCCCAGGAATCTGAGAAATGCTGCTGGACTCATGTTCCCAAATTAGGCCAATTTCCTCATCCCCCAGCCGCCTCACTCGGCCAGCACTCCCGTGGCACTTTGCATTACGTCCCTCGCCCTCTGCCTGTTCCCTGACTGGTCTGCCAGCAGGGTGGTTATTTTCAGCCCAATAGGGTTATCTCCTGACCCTTTTTGGTGACATTTTTTTCTCCTTTCTCACAAAAATAACTCTCATGATTGGTCACATTTTTCAGCCTTTTTCGTAGCCTCTTCTCCAATCGGCTGGGTTGAATGATGTCTCTGATAACGTTGCCAAAGAGGGATGCAGGGAATTTGATGTGGAGCTGTTCACAAGGAATGCGTTTTCCACACTTCATATTTATGTCATGCTTCGAATGCCTCTGTTCGGGCTCTCCCTCTGGGTGGGCAGATGTGCATCACTGACCCATCCCCGGGCCTGGCTGCTGTGTGGGCGGGAATGTCATGTCAGGGGAGAGCTCACAATGCAAAATCAGCATCTCCGAGGCTTGTTCAGCTCTGCTCCCGTGTTCAGAGCTTTCTGGCTGCCCCAGGACAGTGCACTGCCTTCTTAGCACTGTCCGTGTCCCGTGATGTAGGTTGGTGCTCACCAAGCACTTTAAGACGCTCTTCCTCATCTGACATAAATACCAGAGGCTCAGCCCAGCATGTCAGTTAGTCGTCTGCTGTCCTCTGTCCAGAAAGGTGAGGATTGCCATTTCACCTTTGACCCCAGCTCTGCCATTAGCTAGGTGTACCTCTTCACAGGTTACTTTCCATACCAAGCCCGTTTCCTCGTTTGCTGAATGGACACAGTGGTAGTACTTACAGGGCCGGGGGTTACCTGAGAGAATGTAGAAAGCTCTGGAACAATGTCTAACACATGCAGTCACTTTTGACATTTATCTAAGTCATGAGAATTAGAACCCGTTACCGGGTTGTCCTGAATTTCCGTTCTGGTCAAGAGTCAGAAGTGTTCATATTTCACAGAACTAACTGGTCCTTAGGGCAACCCCCCAGAACAAACAAAGCAAAACAGTGGCATTTGGACGGGACTCTTTGGAGAGAATCTGTGGAGACCCTTTTAATCTCCTCTGTGAGCATGCCTGCCTATGCTATTGGCCAGTTACTTTCCAGTGCTTGTCCACTTCCCGAAGACTAATCCTTAATTGTTGACACATACTTCAGTGGTTCTGAGGGCGTGGGAGGAAATGAGGACACGCGTGACCTTTGTGACTTCAGTGACCTCGAATAAAAGGTAACATTCATTCATTCACTTATTAAAGCTTGACTGAACGCCTTCTGTGTGCCAGGTCCTGGATAGTCACGGTCCCAAGGTCTCCTAGAACCTTGGTCTGGGAGCCTGCAAAGGAGTTGCGAAGCAAATCAGAGAGAGAAGTCACCAGCCGGGAGACTCTTAAGCTCAGGGCACCCAGCCAGACTCTCCAGGAAGAAGCCATGTCTGAGCCGAGACTCAGTTCACACCAGAAGAGCAGGGAGGTTTCTCCTGTAAAGGGAGGGGCGTTCTGGAGGCAAGGAGAGAATGTGGCAGGTTGGGTTTGTGCCGGGAGTCGCCGGTGCCCCTGGGTTTGAAACCAGCCCCTTCTCCATGTGTTTGTTGTTTAGCTGGTCAGGAAGACCTCTGAGGTGGGCCCCAGGATCTCACACTGCCTCGACACCGGGGTTGATCGGACTCCTTTTGGAGTAGGTGGACTGCTGGCTCGTGTTCAGAAGTCTTTTTTTGGTTGGAGAAGATTTTCCTGGTAACGATGCTTGTGTTGTGATGAGAACTGACTCCTGTTCAGGCGAGGCTTCCAGATCAGACTCCTCGGAAGCCCTGGCTCCAAATAGCATTCTGTGATGGAAAACAAAATGGAACTAGAGAAGTGGTTCGAGCCACTACAGTGTCACCTCGGTCCCGAGGGAGTGGCCCTGTTCCCGGGTCTTCCCTTGTGTGCCCACCCTCCTGAGGTTCAGCTAGAGTCGTCCTGTACAAACCCACAGCGGTTCACATTCAGAGGCAGGTCTAAATGTGCGTCACCCCGGGTTCCATCCCAGTGCTATAAAAAACCATTTTCCCCACAATTAATACCCATTGTTTTCAGAAGTTAAAAAACAAATTCTGAGGGCTGTAGCTCATGCCTGAAATCCCAGTACTCAGGAGGCTGAGGCAGGAGAAATGCTGTAAGTTTGAAGTCAGTCTGAGCTACCTCATGAGTTCCAGGCCAGTCACAGCAAAACCCTGTGTGTATGTGTAAATGCACGTTACTCCCACTTGACCCTGTGAGATTTGGTTTTTATACATCTCCAGCCTCGCTTCAGAGCTGTCTCCTGTTACAGCGGAGCTGAACTCTACCGCCTCTGTGATTCTCTACCCACTCCCCAAATTCTGTCGTTCCATAGGACGGCATAGTTACCGTTACTCTTGTGTGTGCGTGCGTGTGTGCTCACACGCACAGGCGCATGTACCCATGCAGAGGCCAGGGGAGGGTGTCAGATGTCTCCCTTGTCGCTCTCTGCCTTGTTCCCTTGAGATAAGGTCTCTCGTTGAACCTGAAACTTAACGTCTTGATTAGACTGGCTTGCCAGCGAGCTCCCAGGATCTGCCTGTCTCCAACCCCAACACTGGGGTTACAGTCATACACAGCCATGCCTGGCTTTTATTAATACATGGGTGCTGGGGATTCGAACTAAGGCCCTCCTGCTTGCACAGCGGGCATTTTTACCCACTGAGCCATCTCCACAGCCCTATACTCCTACTCTTTGCTGGGCTGACCATTAGTTATTCTCAGGTTCAAGTTGCACGTTGCTCTTTTAAAAAATAGTCCCCCGTTTCAGCTGGTCCCCTCATTGTACTTTCATAGTGTTCTTTGATTTTTCCCTCCGCCGGTGTATATCTGTAATTTGTGTAATTATTTAGACCATCCGTTATAAACTCCAGGTGTTCCTACTGTGCTTCCTCTAGCCCTGGTCCTGGCACTTGGTAGGTCCTCAGTTCTGGTTAAAGGAACAGAGAAAAAGCCTAGGAGGGCTTTGTGTTCGATAGCAGTGTGCCAGTTTGAGGTACCTCCGGGACTGCCGGTGGGTGCTGCCCAGGAGGCTTTTCTGCATGGTGCTTGAATATGCCAAGTTCGGGGTTGACATCGCTAACATTCAGGTGGTGAGCAGAAGCCGTGTTCTCAAGGAGTTTGTAGGATCAGAAGAGGCGAGGTCCCCCTGACAAGCTAAGGAGGCAGAGGCTGGGGCATACCCACAGTTTAAAAACACAGAGGTAAGCCAGTCTGTCCGAAGTTGTCGAGTGACCAGAGAGGAGAGGAGAAAAGCAGACATCTGGAGTGTGCCCACGCCAAGGTAAGTGAGATGTCACAGAGGAGGAGGGATCAGCAGCGCTTGGCAGCCCTGAGAGGGTCCAGGAAGGCCGTTTACTGGACCTAGTAATGGGGCACCGCTCCAGATTCTACAGACACCTCAAACAAGGCAACTCTGAAAAGAAAGCATTTAATTAGGGGCTTGCTTACCGTTTCAGAGGGTGAGTCCCTAACCATCACGGCTGGGAGCATGGCGGCAGGCAGGCAGGCAGGCAGGCATAGTGCTGAAGCAGTCGCTGAGACCTTACATCTGATGCATAAGTTGGATGCAGAGGGTGTGACTGGACCTGGCATGGCTTTTGATACTTCAAGTCTTATCCCTAGTGACACCTCCCCCAAGAAGGCCACACCTTCTAATCATGCCCAAAACAGTTCCACCAGCTGGGAACCAAACATTGAAATATATGAGCCTTTGGGGGCCAAACCACCACAGTGCTTTTAAATTTATCTATCTTGTTTGTGGGTGCCTGTGTACCGTAACATGCAATTAGAGATCAGAGGACCACTTGTAGGAGGCAATTGTCTCCTACCATGTGGGTCCTCAGTCAAGTCTTCAGGCTCTGCAGTAAGTACCTTTACTCACTGAGCCATTTTGCTGAGTATATATATATATGATATATATATCATATATATATATGAAATATATAAAAAATATATGAAATATAAAAATATATATGAAATATAAAAATATATTCCTAAGTAGAATTTTATTTGTCTTACATTTAATATGTACTGTCCAGTACAAAAATGATCAAGATACCATATTCTAGTTGAGAGCCACACCGACAAGTGGTGAGAATATGGAAGTTATAGCAGAGCCTGGATCACAGAGGCAACACAGCCTCCTGAGAGCTACTGAAGGCCTCAGAAAGGAGGCAGCCCTGGTCTGCATGGAAGTGAATGAATAGGAGTCTGCAGATGTGGGGAGGGCAGAAGGGCGTATCGGGAGCACTGAGGTGTGTTCAGACATAGGCTGTCTTGGTTAGGGTTCCTATTGCTGTGATGAAACACCATGGTCGAAAAGCAAGTTGGGGAGGAAAAGGTCTGTTTGGCTTACACTTCAGCATCGTTGTTCATCACTGAAGGAAGTCAGGGCAGGAACTCAAACAGGGCAGGAACCTGGAGGCAGGAGCTGATGCAGAGGCTATGGCGGGTGCTGCTTACTGGCTTGCTCCTCTCATGGCTTGCTCAGCCTGCTTTCTTATAGAATCTGGGGCCACAGCCCAAGAATGGAACCACCCACAATGGGCTGGGCCTACCTCCATCAATAATTAATTAAGAAAATGCCCTGCAGCTGGATCTTATGGAGGCATTTTCTCAATTAAGTTTCCCTCCTTTGAGATAACTCTTGTTTGTATATCAAGTTGACGTAAGACCAGCCAGCAATAGGCCTTGCGTTATAACAGTGGGGCTTATTTTCTGTGCTGTGGGATGCCCACAAAGATGTTGAGCAGGGAAAGACATTCTTTTGGTTTTTTTGAGACAGGGTTTCTCTGTGTAGCTTTGTGCCTTTCCTGGAACTCACTTGGCTGGCCTCGAACTCACAGAGATCTGCCTGGCTCTGCCTCCCGAGTGCTGAGATTAAAGGCGTGCGCCACCACCGCCCAGCTGGAAAGACATTCTTGACTTCGTTTTCTAGGGAGAGGAATCTGGCAGCTATCTTGGAGAATAGTCTAGCATGGGAAGAGTGCTGGCAGGGAGATGCATGGAGGCAGTTGGAGTCGTCACAGGAGATGATGTATGTAGCAGAGCCAAGGCCGTGTTCCCAAGCTTCAGGCTGTACCACGATGCTCATACAATTTCTGGGGCCCACATGCCACTCCCATTATTAACGTTAAACAAACAAACAACCCCCACCAAAAACAACAACTCCCCTTTTGTACTTAAGTTTTTGAAAAGAAAATTTATCAGTGACACTACAGTTTGTAGTAGTTAGATATTTCAGAATGGCTATGAAACAGTTTCCGGTTCTAACTGGGGTTTCAAACGCAGCAAGGTCATTGTCGCTTGAAGCTTGGGCAACTGTGGTTACAGGTGAGCTGAACTGTGAGTTGTCTGAAAATGGAACCACTGGTGGAGAGTTAGCCAAGTGCCCTGAGTGGTGGTCCGTGTATCCGTTACTTTTTGTTGCTATGATTAAACACTGACTAAAAGGACATTGGGGAGGAAAAGGTCTATTTCAGCTTTCCACTTCCAGGTCATAGTCCATCACTGAGGGAAGTCAGGGCAGCAACCTTGGAGGAACACTGCTTACTCACTCACTCTGTTCACGCTCAGCCAACTTTCTTACATTACTCAGGCCCACCATGGACCTCCCAGATTAGTCATTCATCAAGATACTCACAGACATGGCCGCAGGCCAGTCTGATCTTGAACAGTTCCTCCGCTGAGGTGCCCTCTTCCCACGTGACCCCAGGTTGTGTCATATGGACAGTAAAACTAACCAGCACCATCACTGTTTACCTCGGCCATTTTTAGTGACCGAGATAGAGAATTAAAGAGACTTGTTAACCGAATAGCATGAGCTCAGAAAACGTGTTTTGTACTTTTTTTTTTTAAAGAAGAGTCAAGGTCTAGAGGAGCTTGTGGGGGAGTGAGGTAGCGGCATTTTTTGTGTGTGTGTGTGGGATTTGATGGAGTAGGCTCTACTTGAAAGACCTGTGAGAGAATCAACAAAGTCTGTGGGGGAAAGCCAGGCTTTGGGAACGTCAAGAGATGAAGAGAATGTGTAGTGAATCCAGGGTATTAAGTCTGCTTAGGAACCAGGAGACGCTGGCTGGTAAGCCTCAGTGAGACCGCTAGCAAGGCTGGACCTCTTCTCACTGTGTGCATGCCAGTAATTCCTGCGGCGCAGGCTGATAGTAAAACACTCACTTAGCAATGACGCTTCACATGAGAAGGCTCCTAAGACTGAGTGTAATCAGTGCCAGACGGAAACATTTCTGGCCACATACTTTTGCCCAGGGTAATAGCTATGTCTTGTCTTCGTTCTGACATTGGCTTTTTATGTAATTCTCACAGTGGTTACTCTAGGAGCTGGAACATGAATTCCGAAACTATGTGCGACAATGTGGGGACCTTGCACTGCAGGATGAGTCCCCTTGTCCCCCTTGGTCTCCTGTGCTATGGACAGCACATATTTTAAAAGCACGTGCATTATAACTTCTGCAGAACACTTTGTAGCCTCGGCTTAGATAGAGTTGTTAGGGTTTCCTTTGATGATCGGGTCTCCATCAGGTATCGTTTCTCTGTAACTTAAACAACCCCCCTCACCTGGCATTTCTTTTCTTTCTTTTTTTCAGTTTTTAGGTTTTTTTCTAAAGATTGATTTATTTTGTATTTTATGTATATGAGTACTCTATCTGCATGTACACCCACACACCAAAAGAGGCATCAGATGCCATTATAGATGGTTGTGAGCCACCGTGTGGGTGCTGGGAATTGAACTCAGGACCTCTGGAAGAGCAGCCAGTGCTCTTAACCGCTGAGCCATCTCTCCAGCCCTCTGTTAGTCTTTTAAGATCATCTGCCTTTCAGTTTTTTTCTGCTACTGTTTTCAAGCTGCTGTTAAACCCATTCACTGGAATTTTCGTTCAGTTAGTTTACATGTAAGTTCTAAATTGCTATTTGCCCCCCTTCAATTTTTTAAACACATAATTTCTGTTTTGCACCTAGATTTCCTATCTACTCATCCATTCTGACCATCTTTCCCTTCACAGCCTCGAACATACTTATTTTTAATATGTCTGAGTCCCCCCCCCCCCCCCTATGTATGAGTAGCGTGGGTGTGCCTGGTGACCTCAGAGGTCAAAAGAGCGAGGTGAATCCCCTGGACCTGGAGTTTATGTACGGTTGTGAGCTACCATGTGGGTGCTGGGCACTGAACCTGGGTCCTTCCCAAGAGCAGTATATGCTCTTAACCACTGAGCCATTTTTCCAGCCCCCTTGAATGTACTTATCATCGTTTCTTTACAGCCTTTGCCGATTCCAACATCTGGGTCATGTGAGGTCAGTGTTTTTCCTAGGCTTTTTAACTTCGCTTCACACGTCCGGTAGTTTGGGTTTCGGAGTGAGACATTGTGCTGCTCCATTATAGAAACTTGGGTTATATTCATCTCTGTCTGGATTTTGTTTTAGCACATAGGTGTCCAGAGGTCACTGAACTTGTGTAGCACTCTGAAAAGTGAATCTAAAAAGTCCCAAGTTGGAGAGCTCGGGGGTGTGCTGTTCAAACGGCAGGAGGCCTTCCTGCAGAGCCTTGTGCCAAGTGGCAGAGTTGAACTAATTGAGGGACGCACTTGGCCGTGCCTTTGTGACGTCCATTGTCACCTGGGAGCAGTGCCTTCAGCCCGTGGTGTTGGAGAAAGAATGGGAAGGGGTTGGAGAGATGGCTCAGTGGTTTAGAGTGGTGTAGCTCTTCCTGGACTGGAGTTTGGTTCCCAGCCACCCACACGAGGCAGTTCAAAGCCATCTGCCTCTTCAGCTCCAGGGCTCTGACACCTTCTGGCCTCTGTGAGTGCACGTGCATGTGTAACACACACACACACACACACACACACACACACGGCATCACATAAATAAAAGTAAATCAGAGAGGAGAGAGTTTGTCTGAGGCATTAGAGACAGGTAGCACTTTCCAACACTAGAATATGAGGACATTTTTAGCAATTGATAAAGCCAAGAACCAAAGTTATAAGTTTCCTTAAGTAAATTTATTCAGTGTAAAGGACAGTTTATCTTCTTGGTTTGTGCCTTTATAATTTGGGTAGAGTATACAGTTTCATTATTTAATGAAATGAAGGCCAGAGAAAATGGTGGTTTTTTTTTTTCAAATAATTTAGTTAACTTTATTTTATGTTCATTGGTGTGAAGGTGTCAGATCCCCAGGAACTGGAGTTACAGACAGTTGTGAGCTGTCGTGTAGGTGCTGGGAATTGAACCTGGGTCTTCTGGAAGAACCGCCAGTGCTCTTAACCACTGAGCCATCTCTCCAGCCCAATGGTGGGTTTTTTAAGGACAATTTTTAACAAGATTAAAAATCCTGGCTGGGCCAGGCGGCTGCGGTGGTGGTGGTGGTGGTGGTGGTGTTGGTGGTGGTACATACACGCCTTTAATCCCAGCACTCAGGAGGCAGAGGCAGACGGATCTCTGTGAGTTCGAGGCCAGCCTGGTCTACAGAGTGAGCTCCAGGACAGCCAGGGCTACACAGAGAAACCCTGTCTCGAAAAACAAAATAACAACAACAAAAACAATGTAGTACTTCTAGCCACACCCCAAAACCCCAAACAGAATTTTGCTGTTTGAAATATTGAGGGACCATGAAATTTGGGAATCCAGGTGTTGGGGAGCAATTCTGAAGGAATCTAAAGTCTTGGGAGGATCACAGGGGACACCTTTGAAATGATGGAGGAGCGGCCAGACTGAAACGTTAGCCATGTCTTTGCTGTGTGCTGACAGTTTCCTGCTGAATTCCTAGGGCTCAACAAGATAAAGGCCTGTAGTGTACAACTTGATGTCTCTGAGTCGCCATTGGGACACGGCGTGAGGAGTGGAGCTTGGCAGTCGTCACACAGTGGGGCAGGCAGCCCAGGGATCACTGGCTCCTTTCAGCCACCCCCACTTTTTTTCCATGGTCACCCCTGAGGAACCACACAAGAGCTCAGGTTTCTTCCAGCAGGCTTCTGCTCTCAACTTGCTCCAAGTTACTCTCCTCTGGATGTGGTTGAGGTGGCAAGTCTAGACTGATTACACAGAGCCCCAGAGTCACAGGTGCCAGGAGGGGTAGCTTTTTAGAGGGCCAGGAATTCACACCCTTCCACGCCATGCACATGTCTCGCTACACACATGCTGGATTAATTTGAACAAATGGAAAAGAGTCAAGAGAATGACAAAAATGTATAGGTTTTGATTCATGATGAAAGCTGAAAAGAATGTTTATGTTGGCCAAGTGGCAAAATGTACGGGGGACCCGGGCACGTCTTCGTTAGTGCCTGGAAGGTATGTGGACCCAAGAAGGGAATGGGGGAGAGCTGGTTTTGGTATGACCCAAGGGATCTAATTCAGGGATACTGTCCAAGATGGGCGAATCCAGGGTGAATTTTCAGCATGATTTTCAGGGCTGAAATATGTTCCCTTAGTGTCTTCAAAAGCTACTGGCAGCCACATCCCAGGAATGGACAGTTTGATGGCTTTCAGGTATCATATGCCACCAGACCCCTTGTCAGACAACATGGCTTCCTGAGCATGGCAGCGACAGTCTGGTGAGAGAGGAGCTTAGCTCTCTCCTCTTGGTTTCTCTTTGTGCGAAGTGAGTTAGATAATTACTGGATTCTGGAACAGACCATGTGCAGGGCAGGCCCTGCAATGATAACCCCTAGGATGCTACCCAGACCTTTCCACTGCCTTTCTCTGGCCATGGAGAATGTCTCCTCCAAAGCCTGCATTGGATCACTGTTGCCTCTCTCGAGGGTATACACTCACGGCCGGCATGAAGTGGCAGTGATTTGCCAGGGTTTTTACAGTAGACCCGCAGGGACTTGGGACCTTTCTCATGCTACACAAGAAAGCAGGCTTAGTGAAGATGTGACCAGCCCAAGGGTACAGAGCCATGAAAGGGCAGTTCTAAAATGTGAACCCAGACCTTTTGCTTCCTTCTGTCTCTGCATCTTTTCAAACTACAGCTTTCCTCTTCCTTCTTTCTGGTGCGCTCACTTCTCTCCCCTTCTTTTTACTCCCTCAGTCTTCAAGGCCAGTCCACTCGGGATAAGGAGGCTGTCCTGGGGCTCCCGGTAAAGACAGCTGCTTTTGAAACCCACAGCTTTACGTTGCATGAACCTGACACTGTTGGGCACAGTGTTAGAGCTGTCATGGTTTATTTTGGGCCTCACTTTCTAATCCTGCCTCTGCCCTTAATCCTTCTCTCAGTGTAAGCTAAGTGTAAGCAGAGTAGAGGTTAGCCCAGACCACTCCCTGGTCCTCCTGTGTTAGAGGATGTTTACATCATTATTGGGTACCTCTTACTTTTGGTATAGAAAAATGAAGCTTCATTTTGGCTTCTCAGGTCTTCTCTTTAAAGTCAGGATAGATGCATTGATCAAGTTGTTTGGAGGCTGCTTTGGTCTAGCCTCGAGTGACCTTGACTGACCATTACATTCAACACCATGTCCTGGCTGGCATGCACAGAGCTGTCAAGGAGTCTCAGCTGGCTCAGGGCAAGTTCTGCTGGCCACCCCCTGGCTTTCGATCCTTGTTCCGTGTTTTATAAATGACATGGTTTTAGGTGAGTTAACCTCAGCCTTTCTTCCTCATCTGTGAACTTGATATTGTAGGAGGGCTTTACTTCAGTTGAATGCAGCAAAACAATCACCCCTCACATACTGGCCGCCATTCTTACTGACCCTTAGTCACTGTGTTCTTTCGCTGTGCCCAGATTGACACTTTCAATCAAGTCTTGATGTTTATGTCTTATTTCTTCCCATAGCCTGGTCTTCTCTGCTCTTGCCCCATGTTCCTCACAACCACTCATATGGATGATAAATGTTCCATCTCATTTATCTGCTCGGCCTAGGTGCCTGCTCCAAGAACCCAAAATACTATAGTTCACAGCCCCACAGAATCACAGGATTGTACAGCAGAAGGGATTCCTCTAACCCGGGGAAACAGCCAGGCTCATGGGGCTGGTTAGTGGCTGTGTTACCCGGTCTTCTTTATACCATATGTTTTTTACCCTAATTTCATAATGCATATGTTCACAGGGTAGCCTTCACCATAAATTATGGTGGCTCTCTCTAGGGACAGAGAGGTACTTTTATCTGAAAGCACAGTGGGGGCGGGGGTGGGGGGGTGTCGTCGGTCAGTGGTAGAACTTCTGTCTAGTACACTTGAAGCTCTGGGGTCATCTCCAGCAAACAAGACCAAATAAGCAATAGAAGCACCTTTCCCCATGGCTTCCGCTCATGTCAGGGATCACAAGACTGATGTGTGTGGTGGAAAGTTATTTTCTGGCTGTGGCATTGCACGTCCGTGAGCAGCTTGCACAATGTGCCCGCCTCCACACCAACCCCACTCTTCTGTTCTTTGTTCACCTGAACTTTATCCTGTGGCTTCCTCCCTGACTGGGTCATCATTACAAATAGAAACATCTGGAAAAGTTGGGGGTGGAAATGGCAGAAGGTGCAGCCTGCACTCCTCACTAGACCCAACTCTCACTAACATTTACCCTGTTTGCTTAGATTATAACTTGGAAAACACTTTAAAAAATAAGAATTACGCTTTGTGTATAGTCTTTGTTGAGTTACAGCATTTCACCATTTAGCGGAAGTGACATTTTCCTAGAAAACTAGTGTCACATTGGCAGTGTGGCCTCGCCCAGCATCGTCTATTACCCAGCGTATCCTCATTTTTTAATCTCCAAAGTTATTGTTCGATTTTTTGTTTGTTTTTGGAGACAGAGCTTTTTGTTTGTTTTGTGTAACAGAGCCTTGGCTGTCCTGGAACTTGCTTTGTAGACCAGGCTGGCTTCTTTGTAGATCAGACTGAGATCCTGCCTGCTTCTGCCTCCTGAGTGCTGGGATCAAAGGTGTCGCCACCACCCCCTGCTCAAATTTTTTTCATAATGAGGTGTTTAAAAGAAAACAATCCAGCCACGCAGCAGTGGCACACGCCTTTAATCCCAGCACTCGGGAGGCAGAGGCAGGCGGATCTCTGTGAGCTTGAGGCCAGCCTGGTCTACAGAGTGAGTTCCAGGACAGTCAGAGCTGTTACACAGAGAAACCATGTCTTGAAAAACCAAAAAAATAAAAAAATAAAAAAATCCAGGATCCATAAAAGAACTGCACATTCTGATTACTTCTCTGCGACCCCCCCCCCCCCCCCCCTTTTAATGGCGTTGGCCTTTGGAAGAGGTCTGGCAGGTGACTCTGAGGTCTCCTCATGGTGGATTCATCAGATTCTTTCTTCCTGGTGTCATTTAGCTTACTCCTCTCTTACCTGATTTCCAGCTTACTGGAAACGAGATCGGAAGGCTTGATTAGATTCCAGAGGAACATTCTTGGCAGGGATCCTTCCGGGGTGGTGCTGTGCACTTCAGGAGATGGCACACCATGTCCCATTGTTAGCGCTCTGAAGTGTGCTGGCTGAGCCGGGGTGGCGACAGACGTGGCCTTCCTTAAGCTTTTGCTTCCTTGCAACTAACACTTGATACAGAGGGCAGTTTTTCTTTTGGGGACCATGGAAACACCCCTTCTTCCCAGGCAGCCTTTCACCTGTGGCTTTGTGGCGCCCACACGTCTGTCTTTCTTGTTCGTAAAATGGAATGTATTCTAGGTCCATTTCTGTTTGTTCTTCACAGATAGAGTTGTGTTTGCTCTCACAAGGGTTCAGTGGAAAGCTCAGATGATCCATGACCCTCCTTGACCTGAAATCCACTGTGGGAAAACTCAGCTCTACGACGTCTGAGCGTGAGACCCAGGGTGTAGGCAGCAGACAGAAAGCGCGGGCGATGTGCTGGCGTAGGAGTGCTGAGTGGCAGAACGGGCGCCGGCCCCTGCAGAGTGTCAGCACCTGTATCGCTGGAGCAAGGAAGGAAGTTTGTTTCCAGCCAGTGACCAGAGTTCCAACTGAAGATGGCCGGTGTGAACTGTACTAGATCTCACTCAACTGTGTGTCTTTGCACTGGACGTTTATGTGTGCTCGCCCTGGCCTTTTGAAACAGATTGCCCCCTGGATTGAGAACTCTGATGATCCCAACTCATTCTGGGGGTAGGTGGGAGTGGGGTTTCTCCAGAGCTCCCGAGAGTCTGTGCGAAGGCTCCCAACTCGAAAGGCTCCTTTTTTGGCACTGCGGCATCTTTGTGTGTCGGCATCCTAGGAATCTGGGGGAACCATATAAAGATCAGAAATGACTCTGGCCCGAGAGGCTCCCTCTGACATGGTAATTCCAGTTCGTTGAATCCTGGCCCACTCGGATGAGACCATATAAAGAGACTGTTTCCTGAATTTCCCGCGCTCTGCCTCTCTCGGGCTCCTTTTTGTAGCATGCTGGTATTTCAGGACTGCAGCCGCGGTCACGTGCTCTCAGGCCTTTACTCACAGTCATTCCTGCCCTGGGTTTATTTTTGGAGACAGCACATTTCTGCTTCTCTTCAGGAGCTATGCAGGGTCCTGCCCCCTCCGCCCATCAGCGGCAGCCCCGGCCGGCCAGCTTATTTCCCACACTCAAGATGGACTTGGTTTTCCAGAGGGCACAGAGGGATGCTGCCCGAGGCTGCTGTCACCAGGCCTTATTTGTGTCCTTCGTGGTGTTACATAATTCAAGACTTCTCTTTACAAAAAGTGTGTGTGTGTGTGTGTGTGTGTGTGTGTGTGTGTGTGTGTGTGTG
>CABHPQ010156019.1:22468-34663 GCA_902168405.1 Peromyscus aztecus
GTGTGTGTGTGTGTGTGTGTGTGTGTGTGTGTGTGTGTGTGTGTGTGATGTCATCTGGCAGTAAGTCAGCCAAAGTTGGAAATGGCTTTTCTGACTGATGTCTTGGGGTCTTGCCTCTGGATCTCAGAAGCAGGGTCATTTAAAGAATAAGCCGGGACTTTTGAATTTGAGGGCCAGCCTTTTCTTCTGGCGCTGAAGGTCACTGGGGCTGTACATTCTTGACTTTCCAACACGGGAATAGCGTCACTGTCTCCTCCAGAGCGCCTGCAGGAACAGAGACCGCTAGCCTCCCAGGTGCTCCTGGGTGCTCCCAGGTGCTCCCAGGCAAGTTCTGCAGTTGACGGGCTCCAGGGAAAGTGTGGTGACGACCGTCTTAGCCTGCCTGAAGACTGTCTCCTTCCTAGGAGGAACCTTAGCACCTTTCCCTTGAAATGAGTGGGTCATTATGGAGAGAACTCAGGCATGTGAGAGCTAAGGAAAAAATGAATCACACATTCATGTTTCTTCTGGTCCTACCCAGACCTGATAGGTGGGATGGAGAGGGATCTGTGGACCCCGTGAGAGAGGAGTGACTGAAGCTGGAGCTCAGAGCATTGAGCTGGTTGGGGTCTTCAGGACTGCAGGACCCCTGCCTCTGAGCTGTGACCTCCGGGAAAGAAAGGCACACGGGTCCCAGAAGGAGCATCACTGGTGGCCTTAGCCTCAGGGTGTTCTGTGTTTTAGCTTGTGCAGAACTGGCAGGTACTCCCCTGTGCCTGAGGGGGTCTCACCTTAGCCTCAGCCTCGCCTCCCTGGAGCACTCCGCCTCCCTGAACTCATGTCTGCCTCTGTCACCATTGTGGCCTCCTGGGTTTAGCTTCAACCTGATGTCTGCTCACGTGGATTTCACACAGACCGAAAGTTTACCTCCCGTTGGCCTCAGTGAACCAGGAGCATCCAAAGACAAGGATGGCATAGTTTTCTGTCTCTGCACCCGGCTAGTGTCCAGGGAGTGAGGGTGAACTCTGTAGAAAAGTCCTTGTAATTTGGAATAGTGGGTAATGAAATCTCTTGAATCCAGTCAGGATGTTTATGAGACCTTGACAGGACTCCCAGGCCTGGAGACCATTTCCAGTTCTTGGTCTCAGTAATAAACACCAGAGTGTACACATTCCCCACCAGGAGATGGGCCTCTCCCTCTGATTGTGCAGATTCCCACCTGTCCCTCCTCACCTCCTTTGGTACCACTTTGTCAACTCGACTGGGTTTAGAGCAACCATGGGAATCTAGCTCCGGGTGTGCCTTTGAGGGCGTTTCAGGAAGGTTTACCTGAATAGAGAAGACGCACTCTGACTATGGCTAGCACCGGTCTCGGGTTGGCAAGGCGGAAGCAAGCTTCACTCCTCTCTCTGCATGACGACCGGATGCCGTGTGGCAGCTGCCTCCCCTCCGCCCACCGTATCCTCCCTGACACCATGGCCCGCACCCTCAAACTACGAACTCAGAGTACCCTCTTCCCCTTAAGTTTCTCAGTCCTCCGCGCTGCCAGCTGAGCTGTTGAAGAGAAACACCCTTCATGTCTCTGGTTGGCAGATTCCTCAGAGCAGTGAGAAGGCACGAATGTGCCTCCTGTCCGCCTCAGCGCCTCCTGAGCTTTGCCAAGACCCTAGCGGGCAGGACTCCTGTTGCCTACCTGTCTGCCCAGAGGATTCCTCTGCATGCCCCTCTCCCAGCTGCTCCAGTGTTTGAGGAAGATGAGGAGCAGCCTCCACCATGGTGTATTACGTCGGCTCTGGGAGGCTTCTGCCATTTGTGAAGAGAGCCTTTGATTTCGGCGCTAGATGTCAAGTAGCTGGGCGTGGAGGAAGGCCTGCTATGTGGCAGGCCTTTTCTTTCTCATTCATTGTGACTGGGAAGTGAGAAGAGCGGCTGTCCCCCATAGGAGCGGAGGCTCTTCGCTCACGCCCAGTGGCCATGGCTTCCTGGGGTTGGGTTAGAGGTGAAGCATGCCCCCTTAGCTGCGGTGACCGAGGAGATCCAGCCTGCCTGAAAGGAGTCTGGCTTTAATTTTTCCTCAGATGTTTGTGTATTTGGTTACTATCTGCTCTCCCTGTGCTGACATTAGTAATCGTGGTGACAGTGGTTGTTGGAGAGTCTTGACGTGCCTGACACTGTTCCACACACTAACCATCCCATCAGCTGTTCAGTCCCTCTCCATCTTTAGGGATGACTCAAAGGCTACATTTCAAAAGAAGTTTGTATCACTTCCGCTCCTCTTCCACGCTGCCTAATATTTCACCATCCTCTCCCAGGCCAGTCTCTGTCCCTGCTGTCAATGTAACCCACAGAGTAGGGAAGAGATGGTACAGGAGAGTCCGTTTCCTCCCTGTCTAGTTCTGGACTCCTGGCATCTTATAGCATTAGAAAAATCTCCCAAACAGACCGGATGCTTCCCATACTTAACATCATAGGTTTTTTGTTTTGTTTTGTTTTGTTTTGTTTTTTTGAGACAGAGTTTCTCTGTGTAATAGCCCTGGCTGTCCTGGAACTTGCCTTGTAGACCAGGCTGACCTTGAACTCACAGAGATCCACTTGCCTCTGCCTCCTGAGTGCTGGGATTAAAGGCGTGCACCTCCATGCCTGGCAACATCATAGGTTTTACCGAGTTCATTCTGTCTTTCCGGATACCTGAAGCAGAGAAATGGTTGGAGACCACACCCCCAGGTGTCAGCTGCTCCACCCTCAGGGGGTGAGTTAGACTAAGGCTAGGGTCAACTACAGCAGTGGTTCTCAACCGTCCTAATGCTGCACCCTTTAAAACAGTGTGTTCCTCATGTTGTGGTGACTCCCAACCATAAAATACCCGTCATTTTGCTACTGTTAGGAATCCTAATGTAAATATCTAATAGTGGGGTACCTGATGTGTGATCCCGGTGAAAAGGGTTGTTCAGCCCCCAAAGGGGTTGCGACCCACAGGTTGAGAACCACTGAACTAATGGCTAAGTCAAAGTGTGTTCGTTCTGCCCATTGGGCATGCAAGAAAAGATCACACTGCCTGTCTTTCTCAGAACGCTGCATAGCCCCCCTCTACCCATTTCTGGTAAGCAAAGGAACACAGAGAGGATTCTGTACCAGGGCTTAAAAACACCACCCCGTACAGCAGTCACAGAAGGAACATTAGCAGGAAGGAGTCAGGGCTGAGGACGGCAGCTAACTGCCATGCGTGCCCCTGCCCCAGGGGATGGGCCCCTGCTCAGCCCCAGCAGTACTGGATATTCCAGTTTGTCAAGACAGCTGGAAACTGACTTTTAATGGGGAGATCTTCCATTTCTTAGATGGTATCATAAATTGAAAACAAACAAAAGAAATTGTGTGGCCAAACAAAACATAACAACCAATTAATGACCATACTGCATTTTCACAGGATAGCTAGGCCCATCCTCGGGTAGAGAGATGTAGAGTGTTTTCCCCAGGGAACAGGGAGAGGGGTATAGGCAAATTGGTTTATTCTTATATTTTAATTTTGAAGAGATATATGTGCGTGTGTGTGTGTGTGTGTGTGTGTGTGTGTGTGTGTGTGTGTGTGGATGTGTGCCTGTGCACATGCATGAAGGCCAGAAGAGGGCGCCAGGTGCCCTCCTCTATCACTCTCCACCTGTTTCTTTTGAAGCAGGGTCTCTCCCTGAGTCTGAAGCTTGAGTTTTCTTGGCTGGGCTGGAAGCCAGCCAACCTCAGTGATCCTTGCATCTCCACTGTCTGCAGAGATGGAGTTAGAAGTGTGCACAAGATGCCCTGATTGTTATGTGGGTGCTGGGATTTGAACTCCGGTACCTATGATTAGAACAGCAAGCACTCTTAGGCACTGGGCCATTTTTCTAGTCCCTCCTTCCCTTTTTTTGAGACAGTGTCGATATGTAGCCCAGGCTAGCCTTGAATTCATGACTCAGCCTCCCAAATGCTGACATAAACATGCACCACCTTGCCTGGCCATAAATCAGTTTAAAACATCTCAAGGGGCCTCAGTGTGGGTCAGTTCAGTTTAAAATGTCGTCCCTCAGCATACTGCCTTCCGCATGGCGAGGGACAAGACAAGGTCCTTTGGTTCTGCACGTCACTTTGGTGTTTCATAGTTTTGGGTCACCCTGCCTCTAGTTGGCCTTTGGAAATACCCTACTCAGTGCTGTCTTAAGGAGCCCACCCACCTCTGCAACAAATTCCTGGATTCCTGGGACAGGAAATCCAGCTGAGTCCTGGCAGTGGTTTGTCTCACTGTGTAATTCAGGCTAGCCTCAAACTTGGAATCCTCCTGCTTCAGCCTCTTGAGTGCTAGGATTAGGGGCATGTATCATCATCATCCCTGGCTCTATTAGTTCTGCCTGGATCCAGGACACTGGGGTTCACCAGCTGTGTCTAAGGGAAAATGGGGCATGGAATGCGTGGCTGCTTCTTCCCGCCTACAGATGGGCTCGGTGGGTGGAATGAGAGGCAAGGCTGTAGTCCCTTAGTACATCGTTGGGCCTCCCCCTCCCCTTCCAGGACAGACGGTAGATGTTTTCCATTCCACTGCTGTATTTAAGATGCCTTTAAGTAGGATTGACATGCAGGGCCTTCTGGCTCTGTTACTGGCCTCTAATGTAGAAAGCCAAGTTACTTTTTTCTTTCTAAAGTGTCCCCTACATTTTCCAAGCGCTCAGTGGGTGTAGGTATTTTATTCCAGGGCTTGGATCTTTCTCAGTAATTTCCAGCAGGCCCTGGCTCATACCACAGAAAGGTCCTGTATGTAAATGGAACACTTCTTTGCCAGCCTGGGGTACTGCTACGCATGTAGGAAAGAAAACCTATCACCATGTTAAAAAAAAAACAAATATTAACTACAGGCTGGGCGTGGTGATGCACACCTTTAATCCCAGCACTCCCGAGAATCTCTGTGAGTTCAAGGCTAGACTGGTCTGGTCTATAGAGGGAGATCCAGGACGGCCAGGGCTACACAGAGAAACCTTGTCTTGAAAAAGAAAAACAAATCCAAAACAAAACGGTAACAACAAAACATCAAAAGCGTAAAGGCTTGCAGGCACATGGACAGGGTGTTTTCTTCAAATGGTCCTATCGGGCTTCAGAAAGGAGGTCACAATGACATGACATTTCGGTCCAGGGGTCACAAACCACATCCTTCCCTCACATTTGGCCCGCTGCCTGGTGTTAGAGTTTCTGTTGTGTTTTTGAAAGTTAGCTTTACCCTACCTTTGCCTTTGTATCCAAACTGTTTATTTCTCCACAGGATCGGAGTTCAGTAGTTACACCACAGACTGTATGGCTCATAAAAGGAATACTTCTCTCCTAGTCCTCTGCAGAAGCTTGCTGACCCCTGTTGTAGGCCATGTATCAAAATCCCTCTCCAGACTGAGAGCCACAGTTAGAATTTTGTGAAGTTCTTGGAAAAAGAAAACTGAGATTTCAAAAAAAAAAAAAAAAAAAAACCATTCCTGGAAGAAGGCTGGGTTAAAATAGGACACGACTCCGGGCTGTTTCATCCGCCTCAGGTGCTTTAGAGGCTTGCTGTTGGGTGATGTTTTTAGTTAGGGAATGCTGGGTAAGAATTTGTGCAGTAGGGTTTCTGACTGTGCTCATTCTAGGGGAGTGCTTCCTGGCCATATAGCTTGAGGAAAGTAGAACCTGCCAGTATCGTGCTAAGCAAACCTTACTCTTAAAGCTTCATTTTATTACTTTTATTCTCATAAAAGTAATATAAATAGGCCATTAAAAGTCAGAAAATTCATAGCAGCACAGGAATGGAAAATTTAAGTTACTCTTGATTGGGAGTCCCTATCATGTGCATGGAGCTAATGATTGGGAGTCCCTATCATGTGCATGGAGCTAATGATTGGGAGTCCCTATCATGTGCATAGAGCTAATGATTGGAAGTCCCTATCATGTGCATGGAGCTAATGATTGGGAGTCCCCATCATGTGCATAGAGCTAATGAACTAAGTAGTTTGTATTCGTGGTCTTTTTGCAAAATCAAATCCTTATTCCTACTGTTTTGAATTATGTTTTATTTAATTAATGTATATGAACCTTGATATTCTTTTTATAACAGTTTTGCATTATTTGCATATTATTTTGTATGTATTCTTTCATTGTATTTAGTTCCTTATTGCTGTACATCTTGGTTGTTGCCAAGTGTTGGTTACACAGAAATGACATGAGTTCTTTGTGTTTATGTCCTTGGGATAGGTTTCTGGGTTTAGAATTGCTGTCTTGGGGCTGGAGAGATGGCTTGGCAGTTAAGAGCACTGGCTTCTCTTCCAGAAGACCTGGGTTCCACCCCCTAGCACCCACATGGTGGCTCATAATCATCTGTTAACTCCAGTTCCAGGGGATCTGATGCCCTCTTCTGGTTGTGTTAGGCATTGCACACATGTGGTGCATAGACATACATGCAGGCATCCCACACACATAAAGTAAACATAAAGAAATCTTTAAAGAAAAAAAGAAGGAGAAGAATTACTGCCTTAACAGGCATGAGCAGGCTAGAGAGATGGCTCAGTAGGTAAAGCGTCAGATCCTCAGAACCCTAAGAAGCTGGACAATGGTAGTATGGTCCTGTAACCACAGCAGGGGAAGACAGCTAGAGCCTTGCAGCTCCTTGCTCAGCCAGCCTAGCCTGATCAGTGAGACCCAGGTTCAGTGAGAGACCCTGTGTGGAGAGGCAAGGTGGAGGACAATTGAGGAATGACTCCCAGAGCCAATCTTGGGCCTCCATACACGTGACCACATCCCCGCCCCTCACATACATGCACACACCATACACACACACACACACACACACACACACACACACACACACACACGCTGAGAATGCGGCTCATTGGTAGAGTTTGTACTTGGCATGAATGAGGCCCTGGTATTACTGCCTGAGGGGCCAGCCTCCATCAGCGCAGGGCTCAGGGGGAAATCTGGAGTTGGCAGCAACTAGACTTTTTTACCTGAGGGAGTTAGGGGAAAAGATGCTCACACTCTCTTGACGATTTCCTTTAGACCTTTTCTTTATTCTTCTTTTGCATTCTCTATTCTTTATTTTCCTGCTCATTTCCTTCTCTCATTCTTGCTGTTTTCCTTCTAACTCTCATTTAAACTCTATCTGTATTTTTTTCTTACAGCTTATATACCCCAGCAAAATCTTTCAGGCAATATAAAAATTATAATGTGGTGACATTGTTTTTCCAATGAATGATTACAGCAAATACAAAACAAAAGTAAAAACAGCATGTTTTCCATATCCCTTACATGATTAAACATTTTACATATTACAGATAAAAAATTATCCCAAGAACTCACATACATTCATACCCAAGCAACTTGTTACAGATTAACCGTGTAGGCAAGCAAGATATTCTTCTCAGTCAGGTCTTTTACTGGCAGACTACAGTTTTACAGTTACAAAGAAAGGGCCATTTACTTTATTACTTATCTTAAAAGGTAATCTTATAGGGAATCTTAAAGAAATCAGAAACCTACACTTTTATATATGAAAAAGAATCAGTCAGCTCTACTTTAAACCTTTGGAGTACCTACCCACTCATCAACAGTTTCTTATATCAGGAGACCGAGGACAAAAATGGGTACAAGGGGACTGGAGAGATGGCTCAGAGGTTAAGAGCACCGACTGTTCTTCCAGAGGTCCTGAGTTCAATTCCCAGCAACCACATGGTGGCTTACAACCATCTGTAATGAAATCTGGCATCCTCTTCTGTATACATAATAAATAAATAAATCAAAAAAACAAAAAAAAATGGGTACAAGGAAATAATCATCACCTTCGGTCATCAACCAGTCTTCGCAGGAAAGGTGCCTCAGCTAGTAATAATTGTTCTGTTTTGTTCTTGATCCCCGACCTTAAAGAGTTCCTCACTCAACCATGTGCCTTTCTAAAACTTTAGATTGTCTTCTTGGGTTTTTCACTTCAAAGGTATTTGACAAAAACATCCTACTGTAACTTTGAGGTGTTTTCAAAGCTTTGTTTCAGCTGTGTTGCACCCCAAAACTTATGAACACATCTCCCAACATTAAGATTAGAAGAATTTAAACTAGCTGGGCTACTGGGACTCAATTGTTTTTCTTAATCATTAACCTGAACTTTGATCTATACAGCTCCTTACGTGAAACTCATAGGCTCTAGCTGTGTAACATTTCCTTGTATTTATTTTTATTTATCAAAACTCCGTATAAACTAACATTATTATCATCAATTAGACAGTACAGCTTAGGAAGGAACCATCTTCATAATAATCCACAGGTAAAAATGCCCAGTAGGACAGGATGTTTCCATGAGATAAACACACTACATTACAGGCAGTTGGGGATCTCCCCACACCCATGCACACCATGCCAGATACCAGAGAACGATGGCAGTGGAAAGCATGTAACGGCACAGCAGAAGCAAAAGACATTTTGGGGGTCTGTGGTCTCGGGGCCTTGCCTATCTGAGATTGACCCATCAGGGAGGTGCCTCCTGGTGGGCTGACACCTTGAACTTCAGTTGCCACCTGCGGCTCCTCTGACATGGCCACTGGCACCCTGGGTTTATTCTCCAGGCCTGAAAAAAAGAGTCTGGGTGCCAGCTGTTCATCAGGAACAGTGTGCCGATTTCCACACCCACCAAGAGGGACGATGGTATGGTTTTCGTAGCAAATTAGAATTTATTTTCATATTTTTGTTGGGGAAGTGCTTCAGTGGGCTAACTTGGTTTAGGTGACCTGGACCTGGTGCTCTGTGGTGTTGGGAGGCACAAGCTGAGTGATTGTCATTCTGGCTTCCCTCACACAGGCTCCCCCACCGAAACCACCTCGAAGGCAGGGAGGCTGGGCAGATGACTCCATGAAGGTGTCAAAGTGAGTACACAACTCCCTGGGATAAGTTGGGGTGGGTAGGGTGGTATGGAGAAGGGACCACATACCTGTATCACGTCATTTTTGTAACCTTACGGAGGCAAGTCATATACCATTTAAGTGTGCATTGTAATTGTTCTTAGTATAGGCACAGTTTTGCACCTGTCACCCAGTCAACTTTAGGCCATTTTTTTCTCCCATCCCACCAAACAAGTCCTGTACCTCTCAGCTGCCCCTTTCCACATCACTCCAACTTCCCACCCGTGGGCAGCAGTCAGTTTCTGTCTCTGACTGTTCTTCTGAGGTCTGTGTCAGTGGGTCCCTGGTTTATTCCATCCTTTATGACCCTGCTCCTGCTTGGCCGACCGTTTTCAAAGTCCAGCCCTGCTCTGTGCTTCACCTCTTCGTGCTGGAATTGCCTGTTAGTTGCTGTGGATGAACCCTGCAGCGTGTCTGCACTGGACACAGATCATTCCTTCGTGAAGAACAGGACAGGTGTCCCATCGCCGCCTAGGTGGTATCTCACGTTTATCGTAAGCCGGTGCTGGGAGCTGGTGGGAACCTTGGTCCATAATAATGCAATATTGTCCTATCATCCTCTCCTCCTCTTTGGAGCTCCTAGAAGGGACAGCCAGTATCACAGGCCCGTGGTGTTCCTTTTAAGTTATGTGGGGCTGTGGATGCTGGGTCCAACCTCACCCAGCTGGATAAGGTTGGGCAAGGTGTTCAGGATCCTTGAGCCTCTGGATGGACACATCAGAGCTTCTGACTGGGTGGTGGTGCAGGGGCTGAAGCAACAAGACCTGTTCTGATAGCCACCCCCCACTCACATCCCCCACCCCCACCCCAGCCTTAGGTCAGAGACCTCGTGGCTCCATGTTGAGAGATGACAGAGCACAGATTCTGGAACCAGAATACCTAGTTTCAAATCCTAACTATGCTACCCATTACACCACAGAGACCTTGAGCAGGGGATTAAGCTCTCTGGCTTCTGTTTCCTCATCCCTGCAGCGGGGGTAAAATAGCTCTTACTTGAGTGGAGAGATGTGAGGGTCGGACGGGTTCACAGAAGAGGAAGAAGCGTTTAGGAGGCACTAGGTAGGTGCTGGCTGCCGCCGCCATGGTGATTATTGGGTTTCTTGTCCTCATCCCTTCACGGATGGCTTTGACCGTATTTTCCCTACAGGTGATCTGGCAGATAGTGATGGTTATGCCTCCCCCCGAAGGGTCTCTTAGGGAGTACTTCTAGGTCCAAAATGGAGGGTTGCTTTGAATATCAGCGTTCTTAATCTGAGTTAGCATTAGACACTTAGCATAGGCATGTCAGGCTTCCAAAGCTTTACTCCAAGGAGATTTTATGGAATTTGCTTCTTTGGATTTTGTTGGTTTGTTTGTTTGTGGCAGGATCTCACTATGTAACCTCTGGCTGGCCTGGAACTTGCTATGTAGACCAGGCTGGCCTTGAACTCACAGATCTCCACTTACCTCTGCCTCCCACGTGCTGGTATTAAAGACGTGCACCACCACATTGGGCTTGTTTGTTTTGTTTTTGAGACAGAGTACCGTATGGCCCAGGCTGGCTTTTAGCTCAATATGTAGCTAAGGATGACCTTGAACTTTTCTGATCCTCCTGCCTCCACTTCCAGAGTGCTGGAATTACAGGTGTGCACCACCACACCTGGCTTACACTGTGGTGGGAATCAAACCCAGGGCTTTGTGCAGTGCTAGACAAAATTACTCCAACTGAACTGTGTCCCCAGTGTGACAAGCATTTTGAAGTCTAGACAGAGATGGACATCTCGGGCCATCCAGGACGGCATCCATGTCTCTGGGAAGGTTTTCAAATGACTTCTCTTGAGTCAGGGAGAACAGTCCTCTACTTCTTCCTACCACTCTCAAAAGAGCCCAGTTTGCACACTGATGGTCACGTGACAGCTGGTCTGTGATGTTGCTCACAGGAATCACCTTAAGGCCGTGGGTGTCTAATTCGGACACACCTGGGTGTGGCTTCTGGTTGTAGCACTTCAGTGTACACGTAGGGACGTCACTCAGCTCTATAAAATAGCAGTACCATTCAGGGCAGAGAGCTGTGCTGAGGCTGGAACACAGCACAGGAAAAGCACTCAGCTTAACGGAGTACTCAGCCAGGTGCTGCAGCTTACGTTAGCGTGTACAAGGCCCCGATCTGATCCCCAGCGCCTCAAGAAACAAACAAAAAATTTGACAGTGGTGCTTAAAATGTGGCGATGGTGCGGGTCCTTCTTAGTTCTGGGATTATAAAATAGGGGGGTGTCCCTTGGCTGCCCCCTGTAGCTCCTGCTGTGAGCCTCTGGTTTTCATCAGTTCTGGGGCGGGCAGCTTCCGGGCTGAACAGGTTTGGTTGCAGTTGGGTTTGGTGGATTCTCCAAGTTTGGTTCATTGTGTAAGCCAGTTAACCTAGGCTAGTCTGACACAGAGGATACTGCTGGACATGTTTCTAGCCTGTGCCTTCCGTCCCATTTTACAGATGAAGTAAGTGGAGTCGGGGTGGCTGTAAGTGGACAGGGGGAGTGCGCTGTCTGTTCAGAGTTCCCTGCTAAAGGTGGGATTACAAATCAGTTTTGTTTTTAATTCCTTGCATTAAATCTTCAATGTAAAGTAGACCAAAACTACATTCACACCAGTGGAATGGCCACTTACTAAGGTTATTTAAGACACGTACGAAGATGGACATTGTCTTGAAGATGTTCAGTCTTAAAGAGTAGACATCACCCGCAATTAGAGTCTCTTTGAGCAGCTGTCTTCAGAGTAACACTATTAAAGAGATTTTCTTGGCCTGGGGATGTAGCTCAGTGGAAGAGAGTTTGCCTAGCATGTAAAGGGCTCTGGGTTCTCTCCCCAGCACTAGAACAGAATCAAAAACCAGAAGTGAGACATGTTTCTTCCCAATCCTTGGCCCCCGTTCCTCCCACGACCTTTTCCCTCCGTCTCCCTTGTCCTCTATATTTTTCTTGAACCATTCCAAAGTAAGTTGTAGACGTGACGACATTTATCCCTAAATACTGAAGCCCGCATCTTCTAGCGTATCACAGAATCTTGATCACCGGGCCACTGCATAGTTCTTAATAGTATCGGATACATGGTTTGCATTTAAATGTTCCTATTTGTCCTTCCACGGTTTCCAGCTCTGGAAGCCAATCAGAATCCACACATTATCCTAGCTAGTTCTATCCCTCCTCCCTTACCCCCCCCCCCACAGGGTCTTCATAACCTAGCCTCAAACTCATATCCATCCCCCTGCACCAGCTTCTCAAGTTCTGCAATTAGAGGTATATGCCACCAGGCCCAG
>CABHPQ010156020.1:0-14738 GCA_902168405.1 Peromyscus aztecus
GTGGGATGGAGCCCCCGCCCCTCGAACCCTCTCCCACAGACTCTGAACCTCTACACCTGATTACTGTTAGTGGGGTCCATGAGGCAGTTCTGTGGACCATGTGTGCCTGCAGAATCTGAAGATTTGTTTGAAAAGACGACCCTTGGTTGCCAGAGTAATTTTGGTTCAAGTTGGCACCCGAAACAAAGCGGCCTTTCAACATCCCCGTGGCCTATAGGCAGCCGGGACTTTTTCAATGAGATTGTGGGAAAGTTGCCAAGTCATTCGGGGCCTGTAAATTAGGCCTTGTTTAAAAATTTAGATAAAGCCCGACGTGAGAGAGAAACGCTTTCATAACATTCAACGTGAATTACGCTGCAGACCCCTTTCAAGTTCAATGGAACCGTTCTCTGGAAGCTTGGAGACATGAAATGCCTCAAATGTCAAAAGATTTTTCATTTATTGTCCCAAGTAAAACGAGGGCGTTTTATGTGGTTTAATGGCTCAGATGCACATGTAAATGGAATTCGCTTGGAGAATGCTGGGCCTGTGTCGGGATCTGTTTTCACAAACCTGCCCGCTTTCATTCCATCTCAGCAGCAGCCCTGCGAGGGTGGGTCTGGTGGTCCCTACACAGAGACGAGGAATGTGTAGCAGAAAGTCACCCATGTCAGCTGCAGGCTTGCCACCAACACGTCGTGTGTCTGTCGTTAACCCGTGACAAACCCAGAAGCATTGTTTCATCTTCGCCATGCGTTCCTAAACAGGCCATGTGTGACGCCATGGGTACCAGTGGTCCCCAGGAAAGACTTAGGACTTCCGTCTGTGTCTGACATCCTTTTAAAAAGACCCTTGTTTGTTTTTTGTGTGCACACACATACATGCCATAATACATGCGTGGAGGTCAGAGGATAGTTTCAGGAGTGAGTTCTTTCCACCATGTGGGTCCCGGGAATTCAGGTTGTCAGGCTTGGTACGTCCCTCTACCCACTGGAACTATCCTGTCAGCCCAATCTGACATCTTAAGAGGTGCTTCATTAACATGGCAGCTGCCTTCTTGGAAAACTCACTGTTTCTCTCTACTTCTGGTCACTGAGGATGTAATCAGTTGCATGCCTGTGTGTGTGTGTGCGCGTGTGCGTGTGCGTGTGCGTGTGTGTGTGTGTGTGTGTGTACGTACATATGGAGGTCAGAGGTTACCTTTGACTGTCATTCTTCAAGTGCCTTCAATCTTTTGTTTGTGACAGGAACTTCACTAAGCAGGCTAAGGCTAGGTTGCCCAGCAAGCTCCAGGCATCTCCATCTCCCTCTCTCATCTCGCCATGGCTGGGATTGTAAGCATGTGCTACCACATTTGCTCTTCTACATAGGTTCTGGGGAGCAAACACAGAGGTCCTCACACTTGCAAGGCAAGCACTTTTGTGACAGCCCCCAGGATATGGCCTGTGGTAAGGAGCAGCAAGCCTAGTTATGGGAGCTGGAACCATGACGGGTGTCCCTTTGGAGCCTCAAGAGCATGTGCTCCTTCACATAGCCACAGCTTCAGTTCTTGGGCAGATGATGGCCAAGCGGGGCCTCATCTTTGTTCCCTCCTACCAACCCCACCTGGAGAAGTCATCTCCTTTCTGGTCCGAAGATGGTTGCCTGCTGCCCCCAAGAGATCTTGTGTCCACATTTCCCCGTTCCCATCCACTGCAGAAGAGCCAGACCTTTGATTGATCTTTGAGGGGTAAAAAAAAAAAGAGTCCTGGATTCGGATCTGACTGGTTGGGGTGAGTTCCATGCCTAGCTCTGATCCAGGGGCTAGAGCAAGGACATGCGATGGGACAGGAAGAAGAGGCAGGGGAGCAGGCACTGAGTGACCTCCTTATTTACACCTCAGTAAGCCACGAGCCCTGAACCCAGAGCTGACATGAAGCAGTGGCCACTGGTGCAGTTCTCAGAGGAACAACAATGTGCTTCCCCGGTAAACTACAGCATTCGCCAATTCCCATATAACTATTCCTTCTGTGGCTGATCATAAGCCACCAATGCAGCTAGGGATGTGGCTCAGTGGCAGGGCACTGGCCCAGCATGCACAGGCCAGGGGTTCTATTCAAATATAAGAAGTAAAGCAGTAAGTCACCAAGGCAATGTCACTGAGCATGAGGTTGGGGACAGGAACACGTACTTCACTCTCAGGACAGTGTGCTGCTGTGACACCTCCCCCCGAGGCGCACACATGTTATATAGAGGGAAGGCTGGACCCTGGAGTCAAATGCAGAAGGAGAAAAGGATAACAAGGGATGTTAACATGAGCTATCCCTGGGGTGCCCTCACGGTGCAACTTAGAGCCAGGGGCTAGCGGTATTTCCCGCCTCCTCTGCAAAGGTTCAGATAATGGAGCAAATTGAACTAGAACTATAAAGTATATTTTCAAGCCACTGTCCTCAGGTAAGGCCTTTCACATCTCACAGTCTGCATAGCCATAAATGATTATCATAATGACCTGTCCCTCCAATGGGCAATTGTGGGGGATTGAGGGGACACTGGCTGTGGCCTTGCTTTGTAAACCATAGGGTGCTATGCAGTCCTAATGTAAGGCTGTCTCTTATTCTTCCTAATGTATCCCTCATCCTAAATGAACCATAATTCAGTAGCATTGTATGGAAGAGAAACCGTGGCTCTGAAGTAAGACAGGCCTGGGTTCAAACTTCAGCTCTCCTGTTTTCCAGCTGTGTGGCCCTAAGAAAGACACTTAACCTCTCTGAAACTTTGTTTCCTCCTCAGTAGACTAGAATGTAATAATACACATTGTCTTGAAAGGTTGTTGCAATAATTTAAGTCATTACCTTTTTAACCTAATCACATGCCTATAACGTCTTGGCTGGTTACAAACTCTGAACACCCTACAAATCCATTGCTTTTCTGACAGTAGACCCTATTTCTGTTCAGAAGTCTATCTTTCCTTTCTGCAGAGTATGAGGATCATGGCACATCTTCCTACCCGACTCCCATCCTACTCATATGACTTCGGCTAAACAGTATAGTTATTTCTATTGACTTCTGTTATTAGTTCGGAGATGGGCCCATCATCCAATCAGTGGCAGCCATCTGGGGACTAAAAGGATGGAGCTGCTGCATCCTTCTTAGCACCAGGAAGAGAAAGCCAGGTGAATATAAAAAACAGATGATGGGGGCTAGCATAGACATTGCTATTACATATGTCCATATAATCCACTGTATGTATGTATGTATGCATGCATGTGTTGTATGCATTTGCCAACTCCCATGTAACCATTCCTTCTGTGGCTGATCGTAAGCTACCATTGCAGCTAAGGATGTGACTCAATGGCAGGGCACTGGCCCAGCATGCACAGGTCAGGGGTTTGTACGCATGTGTAAGTGCCGCACACATGTGTGTAGATAATGCTTGCCTGTGCACGTGTGCGTGGAGACCAGAGGTTCGCATCAGTGTCTGTACCTGTCACTTCCCACCCTACATTTTTGAATCAGTCTCTCATTGAATCTGGAACTTACTGTTTTGGCTAGAGTGGCTGTCTCTGGAATCCTTCTGTCTCTGCTCCTGATAGCGCCAGGCTTACAGGTGTACACTGCCACATCCGGCTTTTGGTGTGGCTCCTGAGGACCTGAACTCGGGTCCTCACACTTGTGCAGCAAGCGCTCTACCTACTGAGCCGTCTCCCCAGCCCAGGTTGGGGATTTCCAGAAGAGACTCATTGGTCTGCATCTGGAGGGTAAGCTTCAGAAAAGTACTGCAGGTAGCACTGGGGTCCTGCAGCCCTGTAGCCCTGTAGCCTACAGTGTCTCTGTCTCTCTCTCCCCCTCCCCCTCTCCCTTCCCCTCTCTCCTTTCCCTCCTCCTTCCCTCTCTCTCTCTGGGTCCAATTCCCTCCTCCCCCACAGCTCTACCACCTAGGGAGGCTCATTCCCAAGCTTCCAGCTGGCACTGCACTGCATGCTGATGACATGAAGATGTGTGGCTCCAGGTGGCGCATATCACAGCTTCTCACCTCACCCTGTGTACCCGAGAGAGTGTGAGGGCGCCTTACCCACTTCCTGGCTGGATTCCTCTCAGGGGAGTGAAAACTCCCAGGCACTTGCTCTCCTCCATAGACAAGAAGCTGGGTACAAAGTGCAGGCTGGCTCAGAGGTGTGTGTCCCCAAAGGTCTGTGCTGTTTCTGCATGTGTGTGTGTGCATCCGTTCGTATGTATACGGGCATGTGTGTGTGGAGGCCAAAGGTCATTGTTGGATGTCTCCCTAAATAGTACTTCACTGTACTTTTTGACACAGTATCTCTCATTGAACCTGGAGCTGACCGATTTGGACAGGCCAGCAAACCCCAAGGACCCTACCCACTCCCCTCAGCACTCATATACTTCCTGCAGGCTCTGACTCCCTGGTGCTAGGATTGCAGATGTGTGCTATCTTGTCTTGCTTTTGTGTGTATGATGTGTAAGCATGTGTAGTGTGTTTGTTTGCCCATTTTTGTGTGTGTGTGTGTGTGTGTGTGTGTGTGTGTGTGTGTGTGTGCATGTGGACACATGTACCATAGCACAGGTGTGGAGTTCAGAGGTCAACCTCAGGTGTCACCTTCCTCTTCCAACATGTTTCAGACGTGGTCTCTGTTGTTCACTGCTACATATGAGTCTAGCTGGCCCGCAAGCTTCCGGGAAGTCCCCCATCCCCACCTTCCATCTCCCCATAGGAATGCTGGGATTACAAGCATGCTACCAGCTCTACGTGGGTTTGAACTCAAATCAGGTGTTTGAGCCACTGAGCCATCTCTTCAGCATCTGCACCTGGTGTTGGGAGTCCAGCCTCCGAGACAGTATGGGAGAGATCTGAGGTCAGCCCTTAAGGTCACATTGCAGCTTCTGGTAAGCTCCTTGGATTTTAGTAAACATTATTTTGATTGGACTTAGAAGTCTGGGGAAGACAAAATGAACATTTTCACAGTTCCCTGTCAAACCCAAGGGTGATCGCCAAACTGTCAAGCTAAAATAAAGCAAGATGAGGCACAGCTCGTATGAGCATCTCTGTTGCTGTTTCGAGTTTTTTGGGGCCTTTCTGTAATTTGCATTTTTCTCCTCTCTCCCACATCACCCTTAGCAGGTGCTAGCTAAGCCTTCTGGGACAGGATGGTGGGCACCAGTGAGTTCACAGGAGGATTCTTGAGAGAATGTTTACCCTGATAATACCAGTCAAAATGAGTTTGAATGCACTGAATATTTGTTTTTATTTGAAATCAAATTTCCATAGAGCATCACGCACACATACACATAGAGGGTGATTTTTAAGAGCATTGAGTGGGGATGCTTTGTTATTCAGAAGACTCTGTGTGTGTGTGTGTGTGTGTGTGTGTGTGTGTGTGTGTGTGTGTATCTATGATTGTAGAAGATGGAGGTTGACATTGGGTGACTTCTGTCTATCTCCACCTTACTTTTTGAGGCAGAGTCTCTCACTGGTCCAGAACCTATCAGCTCATCTAGACTGACTGGCCTACAAGCCACAGGGATCCTCCTGACTCCTCCTACTCCATGTCAGAGTTACAAGCAGGTGCCATGAGTCCTGGCTTTTTATGTGGGTGCTGGGACTCTGTTTCTGATGCTTGTGTAGCAAACCTTTTACCCACTGACCCATCTCCTCAGTCCTTTTTCTTGACTTTTTTTTTAATCCACTTATCTGAATTCCACTCATCCTCTGACCTATTCTGTAATTAGAGGCTGTGAGGCCATGATGTCATCCTTTCCCTTCAAATGGACTTGCGCTGTTCTTGGTGAGGTGGGCAAGGGAAGAAGAAGTTCATCTCCCTGCAGAACTTCCCTGTGGGACTTCATCCTACAGCTGTACTTTTATGGGTCAAGCCAGGTATGGCTAACTGTGTCCCTCTCCAGAAATGGCCTGTTGGAACTAACACAATTGTTTCTTCATAGTGGTGATTCCCTGTTTGAGGCAGAATAACCACATACACTTAACATTGTGAGATCTGGTGACTGTCACAACCTTAGTGTCCATGGGGGGCGGGGTTGGTGGTTCCACCACAGATACCAACACTTGAGGTGCTCAAGACCCTTATGGAAGATGGCAGTATCTGCATGTAACCTCTATGTCACCTGTCTTTTTTGTCAGACTTTTTGGAACCACCAGCTCCCTAGTAATGACACGGAGACTTTTTATTAATTATGCTTAGGCTTGTTCCCAGCTAGCTCTTATAACTTAAATTAAACTATTTCTATTAATCTATAACCTCTGTGTGTCTTCCCAAATGCCTTCCATGGCCATTTCTAAATGGATAATGGTGCCATATTCAAATGTGAGTGCTGTGGAAATGGCTCCTTGGCTGTGTTATTTAGTGAGTGTGGACTAGGAAGCAAGTGGCATGTCTGGGATGTAGCTCAGTGGCAGAGTACATGCTTAGGTATGCCCAACTCTCCAAGCTCCATCCTCAACACTAAAAGCAAGGGTCTACATGCAACTGTCATAGGCAGCATGCTCCATGAACTAGACACTGGACCAAGGATGCTAAAACAAGAAGGACTAGAGAAAGAAAGACGGTACAGGATTCCTCAAAAGGCTCCAGCAGTGAGGTTCCCTCAATGCCTTATTTGCATGCCTTTAACATAGCTCTTAGAGCAAGGCTCATTCAAGGTTTGCTGTTGGGAGACTTCTGTAATTTTTTCAAATACTTCTGATCTGAAGTTGGTTAAGGGCAATGACACAGAACCCAGGCATAGAGCTGGGGGTCACAGGTTTAGACAGAATACGCCATTCTTTCCTCTCTCTTTCCATTTCTCCTTCTTATTACCTCAAAGAGTTACTTGTGCATGGGTCAAGATAGCATGGGGACCAGATAGCCTAACTCTACACAGCCAGTACACAGAATACCCTACACACTCCACCTCGAACTGCCCCTTCCCTGTGAATCCTGATCATTCTCAGGGAGACCCATCCAATGTCCTCAAGTCTATTTTCATCAGGCTTGTTTGATAAAAATTGAATGACCACAAAGGACTGTGGGAAATGGGTGCATCTGCTTGGGCAGGGAAGGTGACTGGAAGGTGAGTTGCCTCCGGAAGGATGGGGGTGAGCATGCCTCTCGAATAGTCTCTATCCTTCCACTTCCGCATTCCACTCATAACATACAGGACCCCAGGGATGGCTAGCAGCATCCTCCCACAGGCGCCCCTGCCTCTTGTACGCCATAACTTGCAGTCTCTACTTCCCACCCCTCTACATCCTACACAGCAGCATCTTCTATTGGACTAGGTCACCTTTCCAGACCTTCTTTGGTCTATGCTTCTGCCATTGTCTCATACTACTGTTCATCCCACAAACTGGGCTGGAGTCACATTGATGTGTCTTTGGTCTCCCAGGACACTTTTTTGGCATTCTTTGGCCAGATGGCCTTTATGAGTCTCTCCTGTCTGGAAGGCTACACGAACATCACCCCAATTCCAAGGTTCCAGAGATTGGTGTCCCTGGTTGAGGCACTTGATCCCCAGAAAGTCCAACAGCAGAAGCTGGAACAGGAGAAAGGGACCACCCTTTCAAGGACATCTCTCTAGGGACAGTCCCCAGCCACTCTCCAAGCTGGAAATGAAATGGCCAGCTGGAAAGATGGGAGGCATCATACGCACCAGCTTAATGGTTTTCGGTGACATTAAAAATTAATGTTGAACGTCAACACTTTTAGTAATCAAATGTCTCCTTGAAGCTGGGCATCTGGAAATCGTCCCTGTCAGAGACATTGGGGCCTGTGGCCATAGTCTATTTGGAGTGGCACAAATGCTCTGGGGAGACGAGGCCATCTGTGAGGGGAGCTGGGCTTTGATGGCTCAGGCACACAAGGCCAAGTGGCTAAGCAGCTTCCTCCTCCCCTCAGTCCCCCAGCCTGGTTGTCTCTTACTGGCTATAAATTTCCAGGTCTCCCTACTGTTCTATCCTCACTGTGTGGGCAGCACCGAGGGCGGATAGTCTCAGGGGCCCCTGAACCCTGTGACACATCCATGCTTTGACTTCTTTGCCCCATCCGAGAATGGAAGGTAAAGTCCCCTTCCCATGGCTACCAAGTACTCCCACACTATGCCTGGTGCCACATCAGCCTTGCATGTTGCTGACTCCCAGAATCCTTTGTTCCTGCTTTCCTGTGAGGTCAGAGAACTGGAGGTATACGGCCCCTGCTGGAGACGTCTCTCTGTTACATGGTGATCTTCTCTGTGCCCTTCCAGGAAGGTAGCAATGGAAGACCACAGGCATAGATGAGAGTCTAGAAGTCCATGAGGTTTTTTTTGTTTTTTTTTTTTTTTGAGAAATGCCCTCACTGTGTTGGGCCTGAAACGGCAATATTTTTAAAAATCCAATCTGTTGCTCTAACCAAGTTTAAAAACATCCTTCTATTGCCGATTTAAAAGCTTCAAATTATTTACTATGTGAAGTGTTGCTTAATAAAATTATGGCCTAATGAGCTGCCTCATCCGCCTTGCCAGGTTTCAGGCGCCTGGGCCCCAGCCTGGGGTTTGCTCAGAGCCCAGCAGCTCCATTGCAGGCAGACAGGGCCTCCTTCTGTTGCCATGGGGAGGCTGGATCTGGGTTCCCATCTCTCCACTGCAGGCTTCCGCAATGCCCATCCTTCCCCTGTGTGCACATGTACCAGGGACCAGGGCTGCCTGGGACACAGCACAGGACAGTGCTATGCCAGTCCTTGGTTGTAGCCATTTGCAGAGGACAGGCATTCAAGAGAATGGTAATACTTGTTTCTGCACTGGGTTCCCACCGTCACCTCCTTTCCCGGTCACTTTCCTTGTTACTGCTATGAAATACTTGCAAAGGCAACTTAAGGAGGGAAAGGCTTAGTCTGGCTCACGTCTGTGTTTACAGTCCATCATGGCTGGGGAGGCATACTGGCATGGAGCGGCCAGTCACTGAACGTGTCAGTTTCCTGTGACTCAATGACCACTGGTTGGTGGTGTCCTTTCTCAGGGACCGATTCCTTTCTTTCTGTCCCCATAGACAAGTGACAGAAGCCAAGGGACAAGCAAGGTGAGAAGCGGAGAGGCCCGAGGAAAGGGTCTCCTGGTGTATGCTCCACAAGTTTCCACCACTCAGAGTCCGGAGCAGCTGTCCCACGGCTGCCACCTCCTCCATCGGTGTCGCCCCTTTTCTCCATCACTTCCTGGTTCCAGTTGGCAGGGGATGAGGTTTCCCTGTAAGTTGTATGTGGGTTCCCTTTGGCTCATTTTAAAGCTTGGAAAAGTCATTCCACTGTTTAAATATGGAAGAGTAACATATTTTAATAATCAGACCCCGGGGCATAGTTTTTCCTGTTGCATGAAAAAAGATTGGTCAAAACAGCCTGCAGTCAATTGCAACATTATGTGAAAGGAATGCAAAGAGATGCAAACCCACGTGCCTCCCTTGCGCTAGACCACCTTGCTGCGGGGCTAAGCTGCTGCTCCTAGTTCTCTGGAGTTGCTGGAGTCATGCACCTCTGGTTCAAAGGAGCTTAGCCTGTTCCCAAGGTTCCCTGGAGGTCATGTTAGAGATGGTGCAGTCTGGTTCTGTCTTAAGCTTAGGGAGAGGCAGCAGAGTTTCATGGAGCCTTCTGGTAAGAGCTCTGGCGAGCCAGGCAGTGGTGGCACACGCCTTTAATCCCAGCACTCGGGAGGCAGAGGCAGGCGGATCTCTGTGAGTTCGAGGCCAGCCTGGTTTCCAAAGCAAGTTCCAGGAAAGGCGCAAAGAGACGGCTCAGCAGGTAAAGGCACTTGCTGCCAAGCCTGATGACTGGTGTTTGATCCCCAGAACCCACATGATAGAGACAGAGAACCAACTCTTGCAAGTTGTCTATGACTGTTACACACACACCCTGTGGCAAGCACACATCCACCACTTATACACACATGGGTGTGTATGCGTGTGTGTGTGTGTGTGTGTGTGTACTAAAAAAGTTCAAAAGAGCTAGTAAGATTGTGGGGCTGGGGAAATAGCTCAGTTGCTTGAGGACCTGAGTCTGATCCCCAGAACCCACATAAAAGAAAATTCAGCACTGGGGAGGCAGAGACAGGACTTGGTGACCATCCAGTCTCATCTACTTGGCAAGTTCCAGGAGAATGAGAGACCTTGCCTCAGAACAAACAAAACAAGAACAACACCCGAAGTTGTCCTCTGGCTTCCGCATTCAAGTGCATGGGCACATTTGCACATAAATATGTGTTTTTAAATGTGTGCATGTGCACACTCCCATACACACACACACACACACACACACACACACGTATGGTAAACCTTTAAAGATCAAACATCATTTTAGCACACAGGCTTGCAAACCCAAGCCCTTGCAGGCTGTGTGTCGGTAAGTCAGGGAACCTGTGCAGTCTGCAGACCCCAGGGCCTGCTCATACCCACATACCTGCCACACTGAAAATTGGGCCTGGCATTGTCAAATCTGTTCCAGCAGAAGCTACAGTGCTCCTTGTTTCTCCTCTTCTGCTTTGTACACATTGGAATAAACTCAGACTGCCAAGAATCAATCTCAAGTCACATGCTTGTGACGTCGTCCCTTCTCCCTGACTGACCCTTGGAGGTCAGCCCCTCGGGACAGCACTGTGCTAGTGGAGCCTGACGAGAATCTGCCAGAAAGGCCAGGTCAGAGTCAAGCACCAGAGCAAGGTGCTCTCAGCTCCCAGCTGGCCTTGCAGCTTCCACTGCTGCCCCTCCCCCAGCCTCTGCCCCTCCCCCAGCCACTGTGTACACATTCCTATCTCATCAGGAAAGCGTTTCTCTGGGGGACTCTGCTTCCCATCTGCCTCCTGTCATGGTGGCATAGTAAACAGAGTCAGGTGTCAAAGCCCACATTGAAGCAAGTGGGCATGACGTCACAGGGACAGAATGACAGCGTTTACGCAAGGGCCACCACCAAGAAGCGTTGTATAGAGAGGAGACCAGAAAAGATGGCAGTGCTTAGCTCTGGGCAAGAGGAAAGAGGCCATTCCCACCTCCCCACCCCCCCACCCCCAATCATTTTTCTTGTCTATTTCAAGAGCTTCGTGCTGGAAAGATGTTTTTGTTGGTTTATAATGGAGAACATTTTTTTTGATAGGAAGTCTCACTTGGAAAGTATGAACTGTGAAGAAGGGATATCAGGAGTGATGTTAGCGAGTGGAGGTTATCAGATGGGTTATCTGGTCTCCACAAGCTAATTTCTGCTGCCTGACAGGAGGGCACGTGATGGGGGCTGATCATACATAAAACCCATCCCCCTCCCCCACTACCAGCACGGCCCATAGAGAGAGGACATGGATGCTTCCCTCTGGAATCCTGAGAAGATCTGGAACGGTATTAAATGAGGATCCAGGTCAAAGTCAAGGTTAAGCTCAAAGGTAGAGCCCTGGCTCATTAGCACTTTGTCCCCCACAAATACTTAAAAGTGGGAGAGGAAAGAGAGGTCACAACTCTAAAGATGGAGACATCTAAGAGTGGACAGACATCCACTTGGGCATGTGCAGCCAAAAGGTAGGTGGCAGAAGAGGAAGCCGGCCTCCAGAGCAGGTTTCCGAAGCCAGTGAACCTGGAATTCAGAGCAGGTTATTCCAAGGCTCAGGGAACACATTTCAGTGTGGAACATCCTTAAGATGAATTGTTGGCTCCTTGAAGGACCAAGCCAGGCATAGAAAGCGGAGCGTGAGCACTTCCTGGTGGGTCCCCTCTGGTTCAGCTTTGCACAGACCCCTGAGAAGGCAAACTGTTGGAGATGGGTTTTGACTTGAACTGCCTCTCATGTTTAGAAGAAGCGTTATACTGGCGTGAGTGGCAGGTGGCAGGAGCTTAAACCCTCGGTGGCATTGGGTGCAGGTGCCTTGGGATGCTGCACAAGTGAGCTTCCAGTGGGTGTGGGCAGTGACTGGGTACGTCATTGAATGTGCGTCTCCTTTGCTGAAGTGCAGGGACTAAGGGCTAGTGTGAGAGAAATCAGCATGTCGCTTCTTAACGGCTTCACCCAACACTAGAGGACTTCGTGAGGAGCTTGGGGGTTGGGGTTTCTTCCCCGGCCACCACAGAACTAAAAGTGCATCTCCAAATGAGTGGGGGTCAGCTGGTACAAATCCTCCAAGTTGGCCCTGCAGAGTGAACTTGGCCCTGATGAGTATATTCTGCGGAAGCGTCATCGAAAAGAACATTTGATTGAATCTATTTTCCACAATTTTGATTGGGGCTATTTTTCCTGAGAGGATAATTATGGGGTCTAAAATGAAGCCTTTACACACCAACATTGGAAGAAAGAGCAATGCAAAATGTAGCTCATGATGCTTATGACTTGCTCACTGACGAGACTGAAGCCAGGGGCTCTCTGCTCACCTTCTCAACTTCATTCAGCAAAAGGGGAGTGGTCTCTGGTATGACCCCAGAGAGCCCCACATGATGTGTCAAGAGGACGTAGTATCCCCAAGAAGAAAATCATCCTAAACTTTGCAGCTCCCCCAAAACCTTGCTGTGGTTTTGAATTTTCTTTTTTTTCTTCTTTAAATGAATTCTTGCAGCGCGTCTGGAGCTGAAATGAGGTCTGTGCAGGGAGGGTCAGCTGGTGGAAAAGGAGGCCCAGCATTGGGAATGAATAGTCAAAATAGACCACACTAGTGTCCGAAGACAGATTGTGTTGAGAAAGCTGAGTCTTTGTAAGGACCCCAACCGTATCATTCTGATCCTGTTATAAATCTATGACAAATGCCCTTCACTTTCAACAACTCAAGGTGCCCATGAAAAATAATTTGAAACCGGAGCCATGCTCTCCTGTAAAAAAGCCATTTCAAAGATTTCACTGCCTTCACTATTCCTTTTTTCTCAGTTGATTTGAGGTTTGGCATTGTTTCTCTCTCTCTCTCTCTCTCTCTCTCTCTCTCTCTCTCTCTCTCTCTCTCTCTCCTTCTACCCACTGTTCAGTATCATGTATTTATATGGTGGCTTATCTCCACACTCGCTATCCAACCACCTTCCACTCCCATCTCACCATCAATCCATCACTTAGAAAACACCTCATTATTATCTGTGTGTAGGTCACACAGCAGCTTGGAGATCTTCTAGTGGGGACAATCCTGTCCCACCTCATGCAACATCTGGAGACATTTGGGTTGTCACAACTGGAAGAGGGGAGAGATGTTAGCAGTATCTAGTGAAGATGACATTAAAAGTCTCATAACCCTGACAGCCCCCTGTAGCAGAGAATTCTCTAGAACAAATGTAATAATGCTAAGATGGACAGGTTCGGCCAACTCAGAGAGGTTATGGGATGCCTGGCCACTGGCACTTTACAGCCTCACATGAAAACCTGGCAGATGACGGGAGGGTGGTGCCTTTGTGACTTGCTGGCCAGACTGCAAGTGTGTGGTCCTTTCTCCTGCAAAGGTGGCTCCATTAACAGTCTGCTGTAGGAGCTCTGAGATGATGCTCTCTCTATAGGTCCAGGGGGAATTGGAAGGGGAGAAAGAGGTTGGATGAACAAAAGGGTTGCATGAACATGTTGCCAGTGCATCGTGATGGGGTACATGTTGGAGTGTAGGGGAGCCTGAGGCAGAGGTAACACCTTCAGGCACCTGTGTGTCCGGATGGATTGGCCACAGATACAGACAGGTGGGAGTGCCTGGGTCAGTGGCAACTGAGTAGCTACTGAGGCAGGCTGCGTGCTCATCAAGGCATCTGCGGTCCCTGGGTGACTGGGAAGGAGCACTGATCCCACAGCTCCATGTGAAGTTCCCCAGTGTTAAGTGGGAAGGTGAGGAAGGGACTGGCTAGTTTCTCCCAGGCTGACACTCAGCCCCTGCTCGTCAGCAGGGAAGACGTGCCAGTGATGGAGAAACATTGGCCATTTCCAGCACTGATTGAAAATGCTTATCTATGCAGAAGAAACCCACGGCACCTGCCCCCGCCAACAGGTCCTTGGCGCTCTCCAAGAGGCCCTACATTTTAAATGTTAACAATTCATTAAACATTTGTTCAGAAAGAAAAACAAGTCACTAGCTGGGCCAAACAAAATATCCACCCCTGGGCCACATTTCACCAGGAGTCTGAACTCACAGTCACTTGGGATTAAAGGAGCGCAGGCTTGTATACCATTGGGTACCTGGGATAGAGTAGGTGGTCAATAATTGTGCACCACGAACGAATCACAGCACAGCCAAAATCTAGCAGTGAGCATAGAATGGCCCTTGAACATTCTAGATTGTGACCTGAGCCTGGCCTTCTGGGCCACAGGACTACTGACACATCAGACTGGACACTTCCCTGTGACAGGCCCGGACTAAGCACTGTCCTTGTATGGTGACTTACATTTGCATCCAGTGTCCCACAGCCATTGCTGAGGTCTCTATGTGGGCAGCCCATGCCAAGCAGAGAAACCAGCAAGAGCCAAGCAGGGCTGATCAGAAAGTGCCCCACATCCCCTGGGGCCTCTCAACTTTGCGCAGTCTGCCTCGGGGAGAACCTAGGAAGGGTGTTGCAGGCACAGTCACCACCATTGGAGAAGGTTACATGTCCTTTCTCCTCCAGCCCCCCTCTTTTCCAGCTCCTGCCCATGCCTTGACAGAGACTCACCAGCTGGGTCACAGTAAACAAGCATATAGTCCCCCTCAAATTACAGATGTTATCTGGTGGCTCTGCTGTGTCTTTCCCAGGCCCCAGGTGGTCTGCCTGTTTGATTAACAGTCACAGACACACTGTGCACTCAGCAGAGTCCCTGCCTGTCCACTGTTGATAAGGAAGGAGAGTC
>CABHPQ010156021.1:0-40196 GCA_902168405.1 Peromyscus aztecus
CTAGTCTATTTGTATTTGGTAAAATTAAAGAAAATATTCTATCATCTATCCTATATTTGTGAGTCTAAAGTTTCATATCTAATTTATCTTTTATCATAACCAAGGAAAATTATAGCTATCTATTCTTCAACTACATCAAGGACCTCAGAAGGATATACTATTACCTAAGTAAACAGAAAGAGAATTGTAAGCAACTTCCAATAATTCAGAATGACAGAGACAGCTGGCTGCCTAGACAGTACCCAAAGTTCTGCAACTTCAGAACTCTCTCAGTCGCTTCTTTCCATGTCCTATAGAATATCTGGCAGTTTCTTCTGTGAAACAGGAACTTGAAGGACCATCTTGTTTTGCAAAGTTCAGTGGTCACCTACCTTTGGGTCCTGCATGTCCAGTTGTTACAACATTTTGTCAAGCAGTCTAGGCAAGAACAGTTTCTTGCCCAAATAGCTATCTTTGCCAAAAAGAACATAAACTCTATATGGAGTGTCTTCAGTATTAATCTTTCTCTCTGAAGTAAATCAGTGCTGTCAGGAGCAGATGTGTCTCATTGCCCAGGAAAGTCTAAGTTTTTAAAACATTCTAGATGCCATATTCTGTAGGTTTTTGAAGTATTTGAAGATTATCTACCAAATTGAATTATATCTACGTATACCCTCAAAACTTAACATGACTATAAGTTTGACTATCATAGAAGACTAATTATTAATCTGTATTTCTTAATTATGCATTACAATTTAAATGAGCTGTACAAACATAATACCTTAAACAAGAGTAGAAATATACATACAGTATAACAAAATTAACTTTAAATTTGATTCAATAAACTAAAATCTATACCAATGTAAAACATTTTAAACAAGTTGCCCTTTAAAAGTAGGTTCAACAATTTACCCCTTTATCCTATCATAACTATATCCTATATTTCTATATCACTTATTAAGATAACATGTACAAAAAATTACAAAGGTAGATGGTAATACATATTGGTGAAATTATTCAGGCCATTCCACGTAGTTAAAAGGGAGGTTTATTTTGTGGGGTAACTTACTAGTGAAGGGATAGATAACAGGGTCTGGGAAAGCGTGGTACAGTCTGGCGGTGTTCTCTGGAGAACTCTCCTTGGTCTAGTTCCAGCGTCCAGGGTTCAGGAACCAAGAGAACGCATGCATCTGGATCTCAGGTCTTCAGTGTCCTCTCTCAGCCCTGCCTTGAAGGTGTGACAATTACCGAAGCCTCAATGGGGGTTGGAACTTCCAAGTCAAAGCTGGAATGGCTACCTACTACATAGTTACATAGATTGATAATTAGATGATATAATTATATTTCTCTTAAATAATTTTTCAGTTCCGAAAAAAAAAATAAAAAAAAAAGTTTTCTAAAAAAATGTATTCACCAGAACTTTTTTTTACTCAAAGACACTAGAATTCAGGTTGTAATTAGTGTAATGACTAATATGGGTGACTAACACCCATCTCAGGTTCATATCAAGTGGAAACTTGTTACTTAGAGACAATGTGATAACAAACTTCTGATAGTTTTGTTATGGAAATTTGACTAATGAGAAACGGAGTATCACTCTGCTTGGAGATTTCAGCTTTATTCTCCTATTGCCAGTGGGCTTGCTTAGATCCCAGCCACAGCTTTCCAAGTCTAGCTAGGTCCTGCAGTTTCTTTCTTCCTTTTGCAAACATTGTTGAAAACCTTGTTAAAGAAAACATCTGAAGGTAGTCTCTGGGTATCCTGACCACAGAAGGAATGCTTGTATCGAAGTTCAAGCATGTTTCAAGGCATATGTAGAGGGTAGTCTTTATGACATTCTTTCACAATCAGGGCTGTTCTTTAACCTGCTAGCTGTGTCAGTGGTGGTACATGCCTTTAATCTGAGCACTCCAGGGGCAGAGGCAGACATATCTCTATGAGTTCCAGGACAGCCAGGACTACACAGAGAAACCCCGCCTCAAGGGGAAAAAAAGAAAAGAAGAAAGAAAAACCTGATAGCTTTGTCAAACATTTCTTAACATAGCTTAGCAAGTACTTGCTTTTTTAAGATAAGAGGAAGAATTTTGAATTGAAACAAGCATGTGGTGTTTTGAATGAGAATGAACCTCCTGGGCTCATACATTTGAATATTTGGTCCCCAGTTAATGGAACTATTTGGAAAGGATTAGGAGATTTAGCCTTTTGGAGAAAGTTTGTCATTGTGGGTGAGCTCTGTAGTTTCAAAAGCCTATGCCAGGCCTAGTCATCTGTCTTTTGCTGTACCTGCTGCCTGTGGATTAGGATCTCAATTAATATGCTGTGGAATGTTGTTCTGTATGCTATGGATGTGTGTTGCTCTGATTGGTTGACAAATAAAATGCTGATTGGTCATTAGCCAGGCAGGAAGTATATACCTGATAAGCAGACAAGAAGAATTCTGGGAAGAGGAAGGGTGAACCAGACACAGAGAAAGAAAGGCAGAACTGAGAAAAGGTACCAAGCCATGTGACTAAACACAGATAAGAATTATGGGTTAATTTAAGTGTAAGAGCTAGTCAATAATAAACCTGAGCTAATGACCATACAGTTTGTAATTAATATTAAGCCACTATATGTTCATTTGGGTCTGAGCAGCTGCAGTACTGGGCGGGAGAGATTCGGCCTACCTGCAGGGCCTGGGCAGGACCATAGAAACTTTCAACTACACTAATGCTCTAGTGCCATGCCTGTCAGTTTCCCACCTTAATGATAATGGACTAAGCCTCTGAAAATATAAGCAAGCCCCCAATTCAATGCTTTCTTTTGTAATACTTGGTTGTTGTCTTATATCTCTTCACAACAATAGAACAGTAACTCAGACAAGGTGGGAGTACAAAAAAGCAGGACCCAGTAAAATTTTAATTCATTTTGTCTTTACTTAGTCTGATATCTCTCAGGCAGAAATTTCTAAGCTATCATAATCTAAGGCAATAGTTAGATTGTGTTAAAATACTATTATATTAAAATACTAGATGTTTATCTTATATTCCTCTTTACTTCTTCAATTCTACATAATTAAAAAATTAAAAAAAAATATTATATTAAAAACAGTTGTGTGACAATTTTGGTGAGATGAACAAATGCTTATTTACCCTATATAGGGCACTTTTCTTTAATGGATCAGTACTGCATTATTACCTGTAAGGGTATTCTTGTGAATTAATTATACTTGTAAACAGATTCCAGCTGATGGAATGTTGGCATTTGCAATTCTAACAAATTCATTGTAACACTGTGTTCTGTTCCTGTAGTTATCCTTAGAATTTCTCCATCTGAGTACCAGTATTGACATGTCCCCTTTTTATTTGCATTTTCAGTGCCTATGACAGCTTCTTCCACTGCCATGCATTATAGCTGCTCATTGTTTCTTTGCTGTACTCAGCATTTTCCTCCCTGTGGTCTTGTGTTCAGTTCTTTCACTGATTCACACTGACAATCACAGTTCTATGCAAAGCTTCAGATAGGGTTCTGTGTTGGTCAGTGATGATTTTCACTTTTCACTTTGATATTCTCTGTGTTCAAAGATCATTGACTAAAGGTGGATACAGAATCATTTATACACTTGTTTTGCCTTGTGCCTATCTTTGGCTTCTCATAGCAGTCTGCTCAAACTGCTTTTCAGTTAAAGGGGAGAACTTAAATAGCCAAACTTTAAAGATAAACTGTGTTAAAAACTTGAGTGGATTTAACAGTAGTCATTCAGTGAATGAAGACAAAGATATTTGAGAGTAGAAGATCAGTATCACTGCATTGACTTATGTAGGTAAATGTTAACATAGTAAAAATAACATACCTGATTAGTATTTTTCAGACCATTTGAACCAATTAGATCTTTTTAGCATGAAAAACATAATAAAGCACCTAATTAAAATTGTTGTTTATTTCCCATAATAGCTACATAACTATGGATCATTGTACCATTTGTATGTATACTAAATCATATATTTACTAATCAAAATGTAAGTTTTGTCACTCAAATACTAATTGGGAAAATTTTTCTTCTTTTATGTGCACTCATCTCCAATGTCAACACTTCCGTCTAAATAATTTGTCATTTTCCATCTTCAATTGGACCCTGTTGCTGTTGACACAGCTCTCTGGATTGTCTGTGTGCAGACTCAGTAGGGGAGTATATATGTTTGATCAGGCATTGTTTTGTTCAAATAAAGCAAATGAATGTTCACAGGTGACACAACAAGGTGGAAATTGAGATCTCTTTTTGAATGAGAATTTGAGGAATATCGAAACAATGTGAAGATAAGGAAATAATTGCATCTGTATATGAAGAGAAAATGAAGGTATTTGGCACACTAAAATTTAATATAAAGAGTTATTACTATCTAAGTATTGGTAAAGTCAAGGTACATGCTTGTCTGCTTTTACTTCTTCAATAAAAATACATCCATATTTGTCAAAAAATTTGATAGTAAAATTTACCAGTTACTTAGAACTCAATGTAAACACTGTACTTTGGAGTCAACCAAAAAGTAATAACCAAATTTTCTCAGCAGGTTTTACAAAGAATTATTTATCAGATACATGATAAGTTAAATGTGAGGGGGGGAGTAAATATTCTAAAACTTGGAAAATAATTGGATTTAGAATTCTCCAGAGCACATAAATCCTTCATATATATGTATATATAAAACTCTAAAACTCTCCATATATATGTGGTGTATACGTATATATCATACTACATTTATGTGACAATTATACGAGTCATTGGTTTAGATATAATTCGAATTGCAACTAAAGTAATACTGGGAAATCAAATTAGTGCTTAAAATCATCTGGAACAATTTTTACATCTTTTCTCCCAAGCTGCCAACATTGGAAAATGGGTTTTCCATTCAGTGGTACTCCAAGGTCTTAGATAAGTATTGGAACTCATTAATTATTTTATGATAAGTGGTAAGAAGTAAGAAAACTGGAAATCAGTTCACACAGTTTGTTTTTTTTTTTAAGTTCTTATTTTCATCAAGGTTTGCTTTACAAGCACAGTGGAGTTACACAGTGGGATGACTAGGTTTCTGACCTCTTTACTCATTAGTAAGGTTAAAGCTTTTATAGGATATCTGCTATGCAGTATTTTTTAACTTCACAGATTTCTAGTTCTGTCTCACATTGCATAGAGATTTAGAAGCTGTACCTTCAAGACAACACAAAAGAACCAAGACATCACATTTGGTCTTAGAATTCCTCACATAAGCACTCCACAGACGGAAAAAAAAATTTCTTTATGAGTTGTATAGTCTCAGGAACTTTGTTTTAGCATTACAAAAAAAATAAAAAAGGTCTCATTTGAGCATCATAGGATTATATCTCAGAAACAGTCCCAGTCTATGAACAGGAGAAAATGAGTACTATAGTTTATTTAACAGGATCGGTATCATGTCCTATCGAACCAGGTCCATTTTCACTAGTCTTAGGGGGATACAAGCATATCTGTGTATCTCAGATAAAGTCTTTACCAAATTTTCTTTAGAGATACATCATATTTATATTTCTAAATTTATATTTTCATATTATTATTTTTATTTTTCTTTCTACTTTTCTTTTTTTCTTTCTTTACTTTTCCAAGTCAACATGTTACTCAAGGATTATTTTGCAAAGTAATGTAGACAAAAAATTCAGCAGTTCAGCTTTCTACAATGATAAATGACTCTTATAACTATGAAATATTATTGACAATGCCAATTTTGAATATACCTACCCTAAAAAATATAGGTTGATTCTTATTTCAATCATTCCTCTTCCCTTTTCTCCTCCCTATTCTCCCAAGCATCCATTAACTTTCTTTCTTTCAAATTCATATTCTCTTTCCCTTTAATTGTTGATCTCTCTCCATATGTGTGTGTGTGTGTGTGTGTGTGTGTGTATGTGTATGTGTGTGTATGTGTGTGTGTTCTTAAATACATGAATACAACCTGCTGAGTCTGTATAATGTCATCTCTATGTATATGCTTTGGAGGCTCACCAGTTTGTATTGACTATGTCAGGAAATGTTGTTTGTTTTGGTAGCCAAAAAAGAGCAAAAGAGCCAAAACAAACAACAACACAACACTTCCTGACATAGTCAATAGAGATTGGTGAATGCCCACCCTTAGCTTGCCTTAGTTTCTAGCCACCTTTCTTTAATTTAAATTATCCTGACTACTTTTTGCCTCTGTGCTTTTCAGGTTCACTTACTTATGTAAATCTTCCTCTTACTCTGTGACTTGCTGTGTACCTGGATGGCCAGCCCCTGGAATCCTCCTCCTCTGGCTGCTAGATCTTCTTGATGCCCCTTTCCAGATCTCTCCCTCTATACGTTATCTCTACGTAACAGCCCAACTTATCTTTTCTCCTGCCGTGCTATTAGCCAGTTCTTCATTAGACCATCAGGTGTTTTAGATAGGCACAGCAACACAGCTTCACAGAGTTAAACAAATGCAACATAGGCAAAAATAGCACACCTTAAAATAATATTCTACAGGAAGGAAGTAAAAAGTCTGAATTAGGTATCAGGGGACAAAAATCTGTTTAGAACGTTGGGAGTCACTGGCATATTGCTGATGATAAAAGCAATAATATCAATAACACCCTATAAATCTTTTTATTAGATTGGAAAAAAGAATTGAAATGATTGCAATGTTTAAAACCATGCAAAATGGAAATCTAGTCAAAGGAAAATGTTGCATGAATCTTAATTGGTCTTAATAATAAAAACCCAGCATCAGGTATCAGAGTGAAAGCTGAAAGATCAGAGAAGCAGAGCCGCCAGTCACAAGTTCTTACCTCTATGAAATGAAATCTCTAGCTGAAAGAGACTGAGCTCTTTTTGCCTCCTGCCTTATATTCCTTTCTCTACCCAAGCCATATTGCTTCCTGTCTCAACCTCCCTAGTACTCGGATTAAAGGCATGAGTGCTTCCCAAATACTGGGAGCAAAGGCATGAGATCCCAAGTGCTAAGATTAAAGATGTGTGCCACCACTGCCTGGCTCTGTTTCTTTTTTAGGCTGGATCAATCTTTTGTAGCCCAGGGTGGCATTGAACTCTCAGAGATCCATCTGCCTTTCTCCTGAGTGCTGGGATTAAGGTGTGTGCCACCACTAACTGGCTGGCTTCGATGGCTAACTAGTGGCTTAGCTCTGCACCCTGATCTTCAGGCAAGCTTTAATTGTTAGATCACAAACAAAATATCACCACAGGAAAATGAGACAAACTCTCCAGGTTCTTGATGGAAAGATGAAGTAAGAAGAGTGTTGAAGCCAAATGATAGGTACACGGTCTCCTCTTTCCTGAGTTGTTTATAATATGAATCCTGGGAAGAGCCATTTAGTTCAGGCCAACTGAAGGCTGGAAGGCCATGGCACATTAAAGCTCAGTTGTAGGTAAATGGATTGGAAAGCTTTTATTGAAGTGGGCTTTGGAAATAATGGGAGAAAGGGTGCTTAGCCTTTCCTAAAGAGTATACTATTTCAAGAAATTTTATTGTAATATATTTGTAATGAACAGAGCCTAGAAATAATTAAGTTTTTATTTTTTCTTTGAAAATGCAAAATTAAACTTGCCTACCATAATAATAAAAATAATTGTGAAAGAAGCAAAAATAGTGGTTGTGTAGACTAATCTTATTACAACTTGCCACATGCTTGAGTTATCTGAAAGGAAGGAACTTCAATTGAGAAAATTCCTCCTTAAGATCCAGCTGAAATGCAGTTTTAAATTGGTGATTGGTGGGGGAGAGCCCAGCCCATTATGAGTGGGGCCACCTCTGGGTTGCTGGTCAGTTCTATAAGAGAACAGGCAGAGCAAGCCATGGGAAGCAAACCAGGCTCTCCATGGCCTCTGCATCAACTCCTTTCTCTAGGATCCTTTCCCATTTAAGTTCCCGTACTAATTTCCTTCAATGATGAACAGAACAGTGGAAGTGTAAAATAAATAAACCCTTTCCTCCCCAAACTTTTGGTCATGGTGTTTTATCCCAGCAATGGAAACCCTAACAAAGACACTGATACAAGCAGTGAAGAAGGCAAGTACTTAATCAATTGTCATGTGCAAGATGCAGGGGAGAGAGTCCATTGTGAAAATGAAAGGTTATTTGAATTTAAGTGATTGACAGCTGATGTGCTGTGGGAAAAATATATAGGGACCACAAGTAACACATCAGGAAAAGATGAAAAAGATTACAATTGTGTCTCTCATCGTCTCATTTTATTATGAATTCATTAAATTTGACCTAACTTTGAGATACTAGAGTGAAGAACTCTAGAAGTTGCTTGAACTTGTAAGAACTGATATGAGGAGTCAGTGTAATCCAGGAATGTACATTCATCATTTACTTGTAAATGGTAATTGCGGGTAGAACATCAACTGGCTTGTCTTCAAAAAAAAAAAAAAAAAAAAACCTGTGGAGTGAGTGACAGGAAGGCTACAGCACTATGTATATTCCTGTAAAGCATTTCTCTCAAGCAACATGAAAATTTAATACCCTGCATTGTTTACTTTAATATTACCACTTAATATTTATGTTTATTTTATGTTCTTGATGTATCAATATATATGAATTATTTGAAGCTAATCATTGCTTTTCAAAGACATACAAATTATCAGCAATGTTTTTACAAAATGTTGCCTTAGTCTGTGTGTCTCCATTTCTGTTATCTGTGTTTTATCCGAAATAGATTGTATCAGCTAAGTTAAAGAAAAGTAAATTGTTGAAATATTACCAATCCATAATTCAACCTGCATATATTTTCAGTTTTTTTTTTTCATTTCGAGCATCTTTACAAGTTTGACATATTTTCCTATAGAACATCTTTAATTTCCCACTTTAAAAGCAATTCTTTAATTTCACAACTTTTGTGCCCCTCCACCTTTCACAAGCACATTGTATCCCCCTTATTCTTGCTTTGGAAATATTTAACTTTTTATGTTAGACATAGAAAATTGAATTCTTCAATACAAGTAAATGCAGCCTTAATTCAGTGAAGCCAAATATTATCTAAAGTAGATAATGCAAACTTTTTCATAATAATGTATTTTTTAATGCCTTCACATGTGGATTTTCCTACACCTGTTACTGCCTTTGAAGACATAAAATATTTTTTACTGAAAAAAGTAAAATGTGCAGAATATTCTGGATGACTTGTTCATTGGGTGTAACATAGAACAATGAGTTAGACCTTAGATATGAGTCTTTTATGAACATATTGGTTTGAAACTGTGTTCGCACTTCAAAAAATACAAGCTATTAAAAATGTATTCTGAAATTATTTGATTCAAGAAATTCTATAAAAGAAAACAAAAACAGTTATGAAGAATGTTACATGGTAAAATTGAGGAAACTTCCAACACTCTTCTTAGGAAGTGTTCTTTGAATCAATGAATACTGTCCCAAATATCCTGTTGCATATATATCACTTAGTTCTTAATATAAAATACATGATTAAAAAAATTATGGCTCTAAAAATAACTGAGTTGTGTTACAAAAATGTATTTGAATGAATGGCATAAATTAATTTTAGTTAGTGGACATCATTTCTTTAATTTATTTTTTGTTCATATGTGTATGCTTCTGTGAGTTTATACCATGTGCATATCCCTAGAACTGGAATGATGAGTGGTTGTGAGCTACCATGTGGTGATGGGAACTGAAACCAGATCCTCTGCAGGAGCAGCCAATGGCCTTAATCCTGAGCCATCTTTCCAATCCTCAAGTGAACATCATTTTTAATGAACATTTATCACTCCTTAATCGTTATACATATGTTTGTACATAAATAAACATTTTACATTTTTGTATATATGCGATCTATCGAGAGTTAGAGTAAGAAAGAGAATTAATCAGACTGTATAACAGTGCTGTCTATGAAATAGTTCAAACCAATTTTCATAGCTAAGTTTAAGACAGGATGATTGGAAAGAATTAGTGACTAAAATAACCACATTTCTACATTTGGTATTTTAGAAGTTCTTTTCTAAGGGTCATGATATTATATCAAAATCTAAGTCAAGTTTGTAAAATTCCTCATAGAAAATGTTAACTTCAAATCTATTTTTCAGAAGACCAAGAAAGATTAAATATGCCAACTTGGCTACTCAAATGATTTTGTTATATCTTCTTTGAGACTCATAGGCTTAGCACTATCTTTGTCAAGAAGAAACATGTCATAACATTGAAATTTACTATATGAGGCCAAAGGATCACTATGATTCTTGGAGGATTATATTGACACTACAATGATCTAGCTTCTCTTTTCAAGCCAAGCTGAAAGGTTATGAATTTTTGTGGCAGTGGGAAGAACATGGGTGGGGTTGGGGAGAGGCATGCAAATGATAGAAATGCAGAACTCATGTGTGAGATTTTCAAAACAAAATTTGAAAATGAATAAATATAAAAAATAAGTGAAAAAATTAAACAGAGAAATTGTCATCAACTTGTGTGGTTGGTTACACAAGTTGGAAAGTAGTCTAGCTGAACTAATGTTACTTGGACTCTAGAATATAAAGATTCTCATATATTATTTTTACACATAACATGAAAATACATATTAGAATATATATTCCATATAAATAGTCTGATATTTATATTAAAAATAAATATATATATTTAATTTGTTTATAAATATATGTGTAATTTATTCACAATATTTTCCCTACTGCTCCCATCAACAACTTTTGTATTTCCTCCACACATTTTCAAACACAGTCCACTTTTTCTATCATAAATATACATACATATGTATATATTTGACTAATACATTAATACTACCTGATGAATTAATTAATTTTGGTAATAATTACATGTGTTAATGGCTGACTGCTTGGGATTGGATAATCTATCCAGCATACGGATCCTCCTTCTCTTGGCAGCCATTAGTTAGTCTAGCTCTTCTTCTAGGAGTGAGGACTTGTGAGATTTCCCTCTCCCATGTTGGCAAGTCAGTTGTCATCATCTTTTAGGCTTTATTTTGGCAACCATATTGATGAGATATTATTGATGCAGCTTCTCTGTCATGCAAAGAAGACACTATCTTGCAGGAGACATCATGGTCCTCTGTCTCTTAAATCTTTCCCTATCCACATGTTTTATGTGACCCGAATCTTAGATATAGGGATTAGTATTTGTGCATCCCATGATCAATTGTTTTCTCCAATTTGACCAGTTGTAGCTTTCTGGAATGGCCTATATCTATGGGAAAATAGAAACATCTTTAATAACAGGTGAGAGCTACATTTACGTATGGATAAGGGTCCCATCCCACATGAGAGAGTTTCACCCTCCACACCCCACCCTGTGCACTCAAGAAAGATGATTCCATCCCTCACCATACCTTGGGAGAGCTACTCTTGATGAGATGGGCCTAGGAGAGTTGTATCTGTCCCTTGCTTGTGGGATGTCCTGTCTTAGTTAGGGTTTTTATTGCTATGAAGAGATATTATGACCTCATCAACTCTTATAAAGGAAAACATTTAGTAGTGTTAGCTCACTTGCCCTTCAGAGATTTACTCTCTTATGGCCATGGCAAGAGGCAAGGCAGCATACAGGCAGACATGGTGCTAGAGAAGGAGCTGAGAATTCTTACATCTTGATTCACAGGCAACAGGAAGTGGTCTGAGACTCTGGGCATGGCTTGAGCATATATGAAACTTAAAAAAAATGATATCATGAAATTTGCAGGCAAATGGGGGCAGAAGGGAGGGTAAATATGGAGGGACTTGCTTTTCAGTAGGATTGGTATGCATGATATGAAATTTCCAAAGAATCAATAAAGAATTATACACACACACACACACACACACACACACACACACACACACACACATATTTATATATGCTATTATGATAAGAAGGTTGGGGAGTTAAGCATCTGTGTAACCAGTAGAAAAATATTTTGTGAAAGCATACTTTCTAAAATTTTGTCTTGATAAATAGGCACATACTCTTACTAGAAAATATCAATAATTTTAACAAGTGAAATTGAGTCTATAATCCAGTATTCAGGAAGTTTTATCTAATTCTCTATTGTTGATCTATTTCATTTCTTACAACTTTCTTTCACACAGCCAGTCTTTAGAGATGCTGTTTGTTTGTTTAGCATTTCTCCCCATTTCATCACAGGAAGAAAGGGATTGGTAACAATTACACTCCCACACAAAGACTTGGATATTGGTAGTTGAACTTTGGAACTACCTTTGAAATCATCACTAGGACAAAGTATTTTACAGTGGTCCAAAGAAATTTCGTTTTGTGGGTCCATAGTATTCTGACAGTTTACAGGTGGTTATACACATGGGATCCTCTTGATTGTTTTAGTGGTGGATTTCCTCTCTACTTGTTATACAGTACTGTATTCAGTAAGATAACAATTTTCTGATGGCTAGAGTCATCTCTCTATTTGTGGAATGCAAATTCTCTCTATACCTATACAATATATTACTTGAAGTCTTAGCCAGACCAATAAGACAACTGAAAGATGTCAAAGGGATACACATTGGAAAGGAAGAAGGTAAAGTATCTTAATTTGATGATTATTTGGTAATATACATAGATGAATGAAAAAAAAATCTATCATGGAACTCCTTACCGCTGGTAAACACTTTCAGCAAAGTAGCTGGATACAAAACTAATTCACAGAAATCAGTAGCAATCCTCTAGATAAATGACAAATGGTCTGAGAAATAGACCAGGGAAATAATACCTTTCACAATAGCCTTAAATAATATAAAATACCTTGGGATATCTCTAACAAAGCAAGTAGGGAACTTGCATGAAAAGAAAAACTTTACATCCTTGGTCCTTGAAAAAAGAAATTGAAGAACATAACAAATGGGGCAAATATAGTAATAATGGCCTTACTACCAAATGTCATTTACAGATTCAATGCAATCCTCATTCAAATTTTAATTCAATTCTTCACAGATCTTGAAAGGACAGTTCTCAACTTCGTATGAAAAAAAAAAAGTAAAACAAAACAAAACAAAATCAGGATAGCTAAAACAATCCTGAACAATAAAACAACTTCCAGAAGTATCACCATTCCTTATTTTCTGACTAGAAAACTACAGTGATTAAAAAACTGCATGTTATTAGCATAAAAATATTTTGATCAAAGGAATTGCATTGAAGACCCAGACATATTCACACACCTATGGACACCTGATTTTTCAAAAATAATCCAGGAATACACACAGGAGTAAAGACATCAAGTTCAAAAAGTGGTACCATTAAAACTGGATGTCTGAATGTAGAAGAATGAATCAGATTCATACTTATCACCCTGCACAAAACTCAAGTCCCAATGGATCAAAGATCTCAACATAAATCCATATATACTGAATCTGATAGACGAGAAATTGGGGAATAGCCTTGAGTACAGTGGCACAGAAGACAACTCCCTGAACAGAAGATCAATAGCACAGGAACTAATATCAACAATTAATAAATTGGATCTCAAGAAACCGAAAGGCTTCTGTAAGGCAAAGGGCACCATCATTCAGACAAGACAGTAGCCTGCAGAAAGGGAAATGAATTTTGCCAACTCCATATCTGACAGAGGATTAATATCCAAAATATATAAAGAACTCAAGAAACTATAAATGAAAAAAATAGTCTAATTAAAAATGAGGTACTAATCAGATTGTTCTCAATAAAGGAAACTTAAATGGCTGAGAAACACTTAAAAGATGTTGAACATCCTTAGTCATCAAGAAAATATAAGTCAAATCTACTTTGAGATTTCATCTTACACCTTTCAAGATGACTAAGATACCAAAACAAGTGACAGCTCATGTTAACAAGGATGTGGAAAAAGAGGAACACTCATACATTGCTGTCAGAGTGCAAACTCATAAAGCCACTATAAAAATTAGTGCGGCAATTCCTCAAAAGTTAGAAATAGATCTCCCTCAAGATCCAGCTATACCACTCAAAAGATGCTGCCTTCTTCCACAGAGACACATGCTCAACAATGTTCACAATCTGCTGCCATCATCACAGCCCAAAACTAGAAACAGCCTAGATATCCCTCAATAGGAAAAGGAAAAAGAGAATGTGGTACATTTACACAAGGGAGTATTACTCAGAAGTTAAAAAAAAAAAAGATGATCTTCACTGGCAAATGGATGGAACTAAAAAAAAAATTATCCTTCAAGAGAAATCTCGCTCTAAGAAAATATGGTATTCATTCACTTATATGTGAATATTAACTATGGAGTCAGTGATAACCAAACTATGATTCATAGAGCCATGGGAGGTAGGCATAGAGTAAAGGACTGTGGGAGAGGCAGATAGATCTCTCTAGAAAAGGGAACTAGAATAGATATGGACGGATGTTGGGATCTAATGTGAGCATAAAGTGGGGAAGAGTAGGGTAGAGGGAGTTTGGGGAGGAAATACAGGAGGAGGAGGAGGCAGCTACATTAAGGGCATTTGAGGGGTGTTATGGAAACCAAATACAGTGGAAACTTCTTAAAATGTATACATATATGAAGTCCATCTAAATGAAATTGTCAAATAATGGATGAGACTTCTCAAGTGGCCATTACATATCAATAAATCAAGCTTCCATTACTGAGATTGGGATATATCTGATTGAGTTGGTGACCAAAGGGTCCTCCTAGGAATTCCAAACAACCTAGGCTGTTGTGAAGACTGTAGATTGCTCTCCACAAACAGACAGCAAGGCTCCATTTCTGAAGACAATGTCTGCATAATGCTTTGAAAATAGCGATATCAAGCTGGTACCTACATAGAGCCATCACTCCCATGTTCCAGTGTCTTTGGTACAGGGACATACTCTGAAAGATCTCAAAAAAGAATATAAACACTAATCCAGTCACAAACCCCTTATCTACGATGGTATACTACCTGAAATATATGCCAGGGCAGTGGTGACACAAAGCTTGTGAAAGTAACCAAACAATAACTGATAATGCTCAGTCCACGAGATGGAACCCATACCTGATCCTATTTGGGGGACCAAAAATCTGAGACTAGATAGACCAGGGACCTAAGATAAAACCAACTAATACTGCTCTAAAACAAGAAAGAAATGTGATTACAAAATGGCTCCTAACGATATTCTGCTATACTCAAAGATCAATGCCTTGTTTAGCCATCATCAGAGAAGTGTCCTCCTGCAGAAGATCATAGAGAACCAGAGCTAGACATTTAACAGAGAATGAGAGACTTTGGAACATTCAACCATAAACGGGATGTTTCCACCAAATCCCTACCCTCATAGCTCAGGGAACACAGGGGAAGCGGAGGTAGAAAGAATGTAAGAGCCAGAGGAGATGATGGACACCAAATATTAAAGACCCACTAAATCAGCATGAGTAAAACTCAAATAAACTCACAGAGACTAAAACAGCATGCACATGGCCTGAATGGATCTGCATCATGCCCTCTGAACTTAAATTATGGCTTCCAGGTTAATGTTTTGATGGAATTCCTGAGTATGTGAGTGAGTTGGTCTCTGATTTTTGTGCCTTTTCTTAGGCACCTTTCTTTCTATTTTGTTTGTCTTGTCCTACTTTGAAGAGATAGTTTTGTATTATCTTATATTTTATTTTGTGATATTAAATTGAATTAATGAATTAATGAAAACTTAGTCACTAGGGTAAGAAATAGAACTTTCATTTATATTCCCTCTGCTCTTGGGAGAGGGAAAAATCTGTTTTCTCTGAAGGAGTGATATTTGGTATATCAACTACTCCAGGGCAGGTCTCGTGTTCAGCGTTAGTTGACGAACAGATAACGGACTCCACAGTTAAAACAATGACAACAACAAGAAAAACAAAGCTAAAGTCAGTGGCTTGTAACAAACATGAAAGAGAGGGAGAGGGAGAGGGAGAGAGAGGAGAGAGAGGGAAAACCAAGGAGCACACAGAAACAGAAGAGCGTTCTGTATGAAGATGAAGGCAAACATAACTTTTGCAATGATACAATGAATGCTTGAGATGATAAAGAGCTCTACTTGGCCAGAAATGTCTATTTCGTAGACTTTTCAGGAGAATATTGTCTTGGGGTGATTTTGATTTCAACATTCTGGCATTCAGATCCATGAAACTTAAGACTCCATTGTTTTAATCCAAGGAGCTCTTCTGGAGCTAATACAAAAGCAATGTGATGTGATTGATACCAGATACGTGGATGTATTTTTGAAGAGACATCATCATCCTAAACAGACTTCTTGCTAGCAGCAGTACAGAAAGCTGTATTATGCTAAAAATATACACACTTTCCATTTTTTTAATACTGTCTACCATAGCACAAATTTTTAGAAGGACTTATTAATAAAAACAAACCTGAAGCCAGGTATTGGGGTGAATGGGAGATCGGAGAAGCAGAACAAACCACAGCCACCTCACCTTGCCAATTCCTCAGCTGATTGTGTTTTCTCAGACTGGAATCCTCTGAGTCCTTATCCAGAATGAATCTCAGCTGAACTGCTGCTAAAAGCCTAAAAACTTAACCAGCTCTAGTTCCTGGTTTTCATGCCTTATATACCTTTCTGCTTTCTACCATCACTTTCAGGGATTCAAGGGGTGAGTCACCATGCCTGGCTGTTTCCAGTGTGGCTTTGAACTCAGAGATCCGGATGGATCTCTGCCTCCCAAGTAATAAGATTAAAGGTGTGTGTGCCACCATTTTCTGGCCTCTGTATATAGTGGCTCTTCTGTTCTCTGACCCCAGATAAGTTTATTAGGGTGCACAATATTTGGGGAACACAATATCATACAGTCTACATATATATTTAGCATAAATCATACTGTCACACAAAACACTATGTTTAGTTTTTAAAACTGTCATGGTCAAGGTGGCTGTCCCTTTTACTCTACCAGTGACATATGGATACTCTCAGTCCACTGCCTCATTGTGACCCTGTCATTGCCATTGTGTTCTTATAGCTACAACTGTATTTGAAAATTGGTATATTTTTGTTGTAAGGTTCATTTTCATAATGACTTGTGATGTAGAACATCTTTTAATGAACTCATTGACTGTGCGTTGATTCTTTGACAAATTTAAATATCACAATAAGCAGAGGGTTGAAGTAGTTTTCTTTAGCAATAGAGCGTTTGATTTGTTATGGCAAAATGTCTATAATTTATCACGTACATTCCATACATGATAAATGCCTAGCTGACACTATTAATAAAACAGTTTTGACAAAAAACAAATAAGATGCCAGAAAAGAGAATGTATTCAATTAGCACAATTGTTATAATGGCATAAGATAAATTAATGATTCTAAACACAATTGCTTTGCATGGAAGACTTTTAATAGCAAGCTGTAGTAATACATGATACATAGCATCATAGAAGTAAATAACTCAGTAATATAGTGATATATCCAGTTTAAAGAAAGATTATAAATAAGAAAGAAAGGAGTGAAAATGTCACTATTTACATATGACAAAATATTTTTTTTCGGTTTTTTGAGACAGGGTTTCTCTGTGTAGCTTTGTGCCTTTCTTGGATCTCACTCTGTAGACCAGGCTGGCCTCAAACTCACAAAGATACACCTGCCTCTGCCTCCCATGTGCTGGGATTAAAGGCGTGCGCCACCCCCACCCAGCTCTTGTGACAAAATATACAATTAACAGATTATAAAAAGTGTAACAGAAAACTCTTAAATCTCATACACAGTTTCAGTGAAGTTGAAGGATACAAACTCAAAAATTAGTGTACATTCCATATACTAATGCTGCCCTACATAGCAGCTAAAAGTTGTCTATACAATGAAGAAGAACTCTAGACATCCAGATAAAACCTCCATAATATAACAAAACTTTCTAGGCATATGCATAATAAAGAAAGGGAAAGATATTTACAATGAAAAATTTAAGATGCTGATTAAAGAGACTTAAAAGTCAATACATGATAGAAAGACTTCAAATGGCATGCATGGATTGGTACATTTAATATTATGAAAATGCTAAATTAACAAAAGAAACCTATAGTTTCAACTCAATTGCCATCCAAACAACTCTGACATTTTTTTAGAGGACCATTAAAACAGACAAAAATTAGCTATCCACTCTCAGGTGTAAAACTGAAGAATGCTACGTCAACATATCACAGATTCTGTCATGATCATCCTTGTTGTGCTATTGACAATGGTTAAGAATTACCACCAACCTAGATATCCTCGTGCAGGAAACTGGGAAAACATTGAATGTGATGTTGGCCATTGGGATTGCACAGCATGCAAGTGTGATTGCAGCCAAGCATAAAAACCTGAGTTCAGTCCCCAGAACCTACATGGTGAAAAGATAGAACAAACTCCAACAAGCTCTATCTGACTTCTTCATGCAGGCCACCATTCTCATTTACCTACCTCCATTTGCACCCTACAAGATATATATATCAATATAAGTTTTTTAAAAATTAATAAAATGTGATTACACATGAAATTTCCTTTTTTTTTCAGTTGTAAAGACAAACTAAATTTAAGCATTTTGTAGTAAAGTGGATACTTTATTATAGTACATGAAGTGAAGGAGATTTAAAAAGCCAAATGGCACATGCTTTGCTGTAAGTATGGAACCTTAATTAAACAAGTGTGTGTGTGTGTGTGTGTGTGTGTGTGTGTGTGTCTGTGTGTGTGTATGCACGCGCACACACACTTGAGCATGCCCGTGTGTGTATGTATGCTTCCGTAGGTTATTTAAGTAGAAAGACAAGCTTGAGGGGGAAGGTAAAAATCACAAGAGACAAGTCAAATATGTGTCATGGAATTTTGATCACAAAAAAGCAAGAGTCATCAGGGAACAGTAGAGATGTGGGAGAGCAAGGGAAGGAAGGGATAAAGACTGTATATTACATATACTACACACTTCTTTATCAAGCCTTTTTGGTTTCAGAAGTGAACCTATTTCAAAAAGCAGAACTGATTTGTATTTTAAAAGTGTAAATAGAAAAACATAGCATATGACATACACATATTCAAAACATATTTTGCCTATTTGTAGGTATCCTCCAAGTAAGAAGGAATGGAGGTTGCTTTCTGCACTTTTGCTTACAACTTTCCAAAGACTGATTGTTATGGGCAATGCATTATTATTTTCTTTTTGTCTCTACAGAAACTTAGCAAGTATTGAAGAAGAAAACACAAGGAAGGCAGACAGAACTCAATCCACTCACAGATCTACCACACACAGCTGGGAGTAAGAAACCTGTGACTGAAGGCAGGGAAGAAACAAAGATTGATATCCTTTTTGCCAAGATGGATGAGAAAAGCCTGACAGCTTTTGTCTAGAAATGAGTTTCCTGCTGCTCAGTCACCTTAATTTCATTCATTTTTAAGAGTAATGACTCTACAGAAAATATTTTCAAAGGTAATCTGGTGGGTACTTGCACATTCGCAATTACAGGATAAATGTTTAAAGATAGTATTGTTTTGTATGAATGTGTTCAATGTTTCTCTGTGCTACTATTCAAAGGGGGTTTCTGTTCTTTACTGATTGTTGCCAAATCTAGTATATGCCTAGAGCTGAAAATGGCACAATCATACATTGGTCTGAGGAAATGCCATTTGTCTTTCCATTCTCCTGAGAAGACTAAGTAACACAACAGCAGATCAACAGGAAATCTCAGCTCCATGTTCTATGTTTTTTTACGTCAGGCATGCCAGCATTAAGATGAAGAACTGCTTCCTGATGTGAAATTAGAATGTGATTTCAAAAACAAAATATACTCCCATGAATTATAGTTTTTATTTAAGAACTGAGTGGAAAATATCATATTGCATTATAAATGTACTTTCCACTGAGATATAAAAATGTGTTTTTGCTTTCAAAGCACAATACAGTGGATTTACTAATGAATTCTTCTGTTTATCATTTACCATCCCCTGAGATGGCTTAAGTAGATAATTATACCCTGATTAGTCAAGGAAGCTGAGATAAGCATCAAAGAATGCTACCAGAATTCATATAATTAAATGATCATAGAAGGAAGAGTTAAGTATTAGAGGAAGTATTTATATGACTCTTGATATAATACAAAATCTAAAACAGATAAATAAAAGAAGAGCACTTGATTTCTGTAGTTTGTCCTTCATATTTATTCATACAGATATTTTTGAGAATAACTATGAAAATATCAATGAAATTCAAGTAGGAATTTTGGAGCAGTTCCTACAGTTGAGTTGGTTAATTAAGCAAAGGCTAATTAAGTGTCAAATGTGCCTGGCTTTCATTTTTGCGAGGCATGATCTTAGGCAAGATGACCACCTTCAAAGGCTTTAAGCAGAGCACATTGGCCTCGACAGTTTAGGAGGCACAATTAGAAAGGTTTCAGTGACAGAGTTAAATGAAGGGCTTACTTTGAAGCAAACATGATATACAGGCATTTTTATTTCTCCATTCCAGGAGAATATGTCATTTCTTAATTTAAAGAAAATTATCAATAAAGCAAAGATAAAAATGGAATACCATTTTTCTTAAGATGGCATGTTTTGTGTCCACTAGACATAAAAGGTGAATCTCTTGAAACAAAAAAGATTGGCCGTGACCAACTACAAGGTCCATCACAGAAATGCTGGGTTTGTGTGTGTATGTGTGTGTGTGTGTGTATGTATGTGTTTTTGTGTTTGTGAATGTGTGTGGAAAGTATGTGTATGTGAGCACATACACTCTCAGCAAAGGGAAAATATGTGTGTGTATGTGTGTGTGAGTGTGTGAATTTGTGTGAAATGTAGGTGTGTGTATGAATGTGTGAGTGTGGTGAGTGTTTGTGAGTGTGTGTATGAGTGTGTGATTGTGTATGTATGTGTGGGATTTTGTGTGTGTGTATGTATTGTGTGTGTGTGTGTGTGTGTGTGTGTAGGTGGGGAGTTCTGGTTCTCTATGTGTGTACATACTGTTTGCCAGATGGTAATTGTGCATGACTGTGTATGCACACGTATGTATGTACTGCAGAGGCCTGAAGTTGATGTCAATTGACTTCACTTTCCACCTCATTATTTTAAGACAGTCTCTCATGGAATGAGAAGCTAACTGATTAGGCTAGACTAGGGGGCAGCAAGCCCCATCCTTATTTTCCTCTTTACCTGCCCAGTGACAGGGTCATAGCTGTACTTCTCCATGTTTGGCTTTTTATACTGAGCTGCAAATCTAAACCCAGGTCCTCATGCTCACTCACTGTCTTAGTTTCTCTTCTTGTTGCAGTGATAAAATACTCTGATGAACGTAACATAAAGGAGGAAGCATTTGTTTTACTCACATGCTTAGATAACATTCCATCATGACTGGGAAGTCATAGTGGAAGGAAATTGAGAAAGCAGTTCCATTATATCATAGCCAAGAACAGAGGACAAAGAACGGATACACTCATGCTCATGCTCAGCTTACTTTCTTACATCTTGCACAATCCAGGAACCTAAACCTAGGAAATAATATCACTCAGAGTGGGCGAATCTTTACAGTTCAGTTATTCCATTCATGATAATTCCCTCAAGCACTGCCATAGGACAACCTCGTATAGACAATCTCTGACTGAGTTTCCTTCATAGGTTATTCCAGAATTTCCCAACCTGACAAGTAAAATCAGATATCATGTACAGCAACACTTTACTTACTAAACCCTTTCCCTATACTCAGAAATGTTTCTTTAAAAAGCATGACTACCTGGAACATGGGCTCTTACAACCAATTTGATTGATTTTCTCAGGGTACGCACATAATTGCCATTATCTTTGGACACCAAGCTCTCTCTCCCATAGTTCTTCCACCCATTGGGGCTAGATAGATGGCACGGAAGTTAACAGCTCTTGCAGGGGACCCAAGTTTATTTCTTAGCAGCCACATGATGGTTCATCACTGCAGTCCCAGAGGATCCAATTCTAACTGCAGACTCTTCAAGCATATGGTACACATACATATGTACATATCGGCAAAGCACCCAAAATAAAAACAAATAAAAGTTCTTTGTTAATTGTCTTCATTACCCTCATGGAGGAATGATGGGTGATGTCTCTCTGTATGCTGTGAATGTGTTGCTCTGATTGCTTGATAAACAAAATGCTGATTGTCCAGTAGCCAGGCAGGAAGTATTGGCAGAATAAGCAGACAAGGAGAATCTGGGAAAAGGAAGGCTGAGTCAGGAGTCATCAGCCAGACACAGAGGAAGCAAGATGTGAAGGCAGAACTGAAAAAAGGTACCAAGCCATGTGGCTAAACAAAGATAAGAATTAGGGTTAATTTAAGTGTAAGAGCTAGTCAATAATAAGCCTGAGCTAATGGTCATACAGATCATAATTAATATAAGCCTCTGTGTTTTTTTTTTTTCCTTGGGTCCAAGTGGCTGCAGGACTGGCTGGTGAGAGAGATTTGTCCTGACCTGACTACAGGTCAGGTGGGATCAGGGAAACTTCAGCTACAGAGGAAGGACATGGTGATCTGAAATTAAAGACTAAATACTGGCAACATGATAGGTAAGAAGAGGTTAATTCTTGCTGGGCAGTGGTGGCGCACGCCTTTAATCCCAGCACTCGAGAGGCAGAGCCAGGCGGATCTCTGTGAGTTCGAGGCCAGCCTGGGCTACCAAGTGAGTTCTAGGAAAAGGTGCAAAGCTACATGGAGAAACCCTGTCTCAAAAAACAAACAAACAAACAAACAAACAAAAAATAACAAACAAACAACAAAAAAAGGTTAATTCTTGTTCTGAAAGTTGTACTATGTCGATGTTTCTAATTGTGTTTCAGAGAAATTTACTGTGCCTGGGAAAAAGGAATCCCTAGACCAGACCCCATCACTGTTTACTCTCTTTCTCTGCCCTGTCCATCTTTCCTCATTAACCCTTATTAACAGCTCTCCTTGAACTGAACACTGGTAAAAGGCATTAGCTCCAGAATTTTTATGGAAACACATGTAAGGCATTGGAGTAACATTCAACCACTACTGAAGCAAGATAATGGGATCCTAAAGCTGAGTTATATCTTGACCAAAATCTCAGCTGACAAAGCTCAAGTTTCTAAGTGACTTGCTTAAAAAGACACATTTATGTTTGTCATGGCATGATGGCAATGCTATGCTATTGCTGCCCTCTCTGGTGCGCTGACACTAACTCCAAAAGTTTATTATAAAATAGTTCCAGTGTATTAATACATCTTGTACTATGAAAGATTATAACCAGAATATATTCTCCAAAATGATTTACTCATAAATGATATCATCTGTTCCTCATATAAATGATGTAAAAATATAAAAATGAAACTACCATTTTTTGAATTATTATAATATAATTAAATTAAATCTTACTTCGATAATTTTACTTAGAAAAGGAACATAAAATTCAAGGTAAAAGTACTTGCTGCCAACAAATAATTTAATTTTGTATAGTTTCTGGTCCTGTGTGTACAATAATCGGTGGGTCCTCATATGTGGAATATATGTCACAGATTTTAAACATGAAAGCATCAGAGGACTGAAGTCTATGGTTCTCCTTCCTGCCTGTATGACATCTGCACAGTTGCTGGGCAGGGTATGGAATGCGACCTCTTTTATAAGCACAACTTCACACTGAAACATGATGCTTTTGTATTTTTTTCTCCTCAATTAAATTGAGAAATTACACAGCAGCAAAATGTTGCAGTTAATCCAGTAGGAAAAAATTATACGCTTATAAAGTAAAATATACTGCCTCTTTCGTGAACAGTGTGCGAGCTATTTGAAAATTTTATGCCATTAGCACTTTCAATATGTCATTAACCCAGAAAATAAGAGGGAGTAATGAAAGTCATTAAAAGCAGTTGAGTGTCCTGCTGTAACCTGGCCAATAAGGACATAAAGAATGAAAAACAGAGCAAGGCATTCTATTACACTGATCCTGGCAGAGCCCTACTATACATTTTGTGCACAGAGGACAAAGGAGGGTGTTATAATTTAGACAATTGTACCATGTCTTAGGTAAGAAATGACAATTAACTCTAGTTTAAAAAGGTTGTTATGCTTATGTGTTGAAGAATAAGAATATCACACTCTACATAGCCTGCTCACACCTGGTACTGCTAAAATCTCCTGCTCTGGATTGTCCCTGTAGGGTTTGATGTTTAAAGAACATTTGTGAACAAAGATGCTGTGGAAAATATAAAGGGAGTAGTTATTTTCTGTAACTAAAAAAAAAAAAAAAAAAAAAAAAAAAAAACCTTCTCTGTCAAATACTTAGTCAACAGGACATTTTTAATCTTAAAAAAACAAGACCCATTATTGCCATAATTAACTGACTTCCACACAGATGGTCTTAGCATATTTCTCAGTCATGATCAGTAAAGGAAACCCACATTTGGATGCCTTTAAATTAACTTGAACCCTCAAGTCATGATTTTGTGCTCTGTTCCAGAATGAGAAAAGTTTGTTATCAATATTAAACTCAAGGGTTCTTCTAAATTACCTAGTTTCTAGGTAGCCTGAGATATGGCAACTCAACTGTAGCTCTATCTGATACTTCTTACATTTACACTAAAATAAAGGACATTATGTACTAGAACGGGAACAGTCAAGTAATAGTTTATCTCTAGATACTACAATAAAATTAATATAAGAAAAATAGATTTCATGTGAAATTGTATAACATAGAAATTTTAAAAAAAGAAATCTTATAATCGAGGAAATCTTTAAATGGGAATAAAGGTAATGAATAGACATTCTCAGTATAAATATCTTATATCCAACATATACATTGAAATATAGATAATTATCAATATAATGGATATTTTCATACACACTACAATTTTTATAGATTTCCTATGTTTTATATATACATGTACTCATTTGTGTATACACTGTATAAAATAATAAAATTTCCATATATTACAAAGTATTTGTGATTGGCAACAGAAGAATTGTCAATATGGAATAGGAAATAATGAGGAAAATTGACTCAGGGATCTCGTTTCATAAATCTCTCAAGTATGGAGAAAAAATATTGTAATTCTTAAAGCAAGTTGCTGATTTTTTTTTAAAGAATTCATTATTGGATCTTATGGAGGCAGCCACGTTTATGAGGTTTCATGGGTGTGACTTCATGGGTTTAAGCCTCCTAAACTACCTTGACCCCACCCACATTAGCATGTCTGTTCTCACTATCGTTGTTCACTTCATGGTTGGGAAGTCTTGGTGAGCTATATATGTGTATAGCTTCTAACATGGCTAGGAGACAATCTCCCAGTTTAAAAAAAAAAGTGTTATTTGACCATCAAATTTTAAATTTAAGAATGATCATTTCAAATTACATACTCAATTCTGAGATATAAAACATTTAAGTAATACTTCCCATATTAATGATATGATGTCTACGTTACTTATTTTTGTTATGATTGTTAACTTTTGTTAGGAAACTTCCTCTTTCTGATACATTTTTAACTTGTGGCTCATGAATCCTTCTTTTCTACTTACTTTGTTTTGCCATCAGTGATACTAAGACATTAAAATAATATGCAAATAAAACTAAACATTACTTGCTTTGGCAACCTACAAGTATGTTGATAATAATTGTCTTTCTTCAGATACTAATTTTGAGTTCTGTAGCATTCTGTTATAATCTTTATAGTATTTTTATAAACTCTTACAGCAGGAACAAAAATACAGTAAGAAATATGTCATTGAAACTTTCTATCTCATTTTAAAAGTCAACTAAATGACAACCCAACATGTCAACTGTGAAGGGCTGAAGATAAAGATCCTAATTTCATAAGTAAAGTCATGCATACTTTAAAAATTACTCAGACATTTCTAAGGCTAAAAAAATCAATTCTTGTATCAATATGTTCAAAATTTATTTTATTCTGTGGATCATTGCTATGTATATAGTTTCATAGACTGTCTCCATAGAATTTGCACATATTTCCAAAGTACAAGGCATTGGATATCTTAAAGTATTTAATATAAATTTAGCAATTTCTGTATAGGTAGCATAATTGACCTGAATTTTGTTTAACATTACTCTAATTTAAATGTTTTAATTGATCCTGAAATCTAAAACATAAGCAAGCTAATGGTAGCCTCTGAAATCACATATAAAAATGCATAAAATATTTCTATTGCTGAGTTTAGTTTGGATTTTATCACATGTGCTAGGTATATTGATATAGTTTTACATGTATGTTGCATAAGTAGAAAACAAAATACAAGACAGATAGTAACCTAGAAGTTACCATTAGAATTCAATGGTGAAGGTTTATTCTATACCTATTCTATATAATGTGCCATACAATTTTCATATAATGATTATAGCCATAGTATTCCATAGTAAACGTATTGATAAAAGAATTCCCGGCCGGGCGGTGGTGGCACACGCCTTTAATCCCAGCACTTGGGAGGCAGAGCCAGGAAGATCTCTGTGAGTTCGAGGCCAGCCTGGGCTACCAAGTGAGTTCCAGGAAAGGTGCAAAGCTACACAGAGAAACCCTGTCTTGAAAAACAAAGAAAAGAATTCTCTTTACCACAAAATAAACACATATGTGTACATTTATGTGTGTGAACTAGACTTAATTCATGAAACTGCACTCCATTAAACACTATACTTATATTTACTTAATTTTACTTAATCTTACTAACAGAAGCTCTAAATCGTACTTAGATATTTGAAAATGAGAATATTTGAGTTATCAAGGAGGAATATCCTATATTTTTCACATCTATGAAATTCTTGTTTGCTTAGCTAAGTGGGAGCAGATGTTAGAAAGCTTAAAATGTTTTGTGCCATTGAGAACTCTTTCCTCATAGATAATTCCTCAAATGCTTTTCCGTTGTAGATTCTCCATGGAATTTCACTATGTGTTTTCTTATAAGGAATACTTTACAGTTCTGAATCCACATTTCATTTGACTACTCATTTGAATTTTATTGAAGATTTGAGTTACCAAAGCTGGATAACTGAATCAGTCTCTGAGTTCTAGTACTTACTTAGATTATATAACCAACCTTTTTTAACAATGTGGTTTTATTCATGATCTAAAAATCTTATTTGTAATCACATTGTAATTTCCAAATTGCTATTCCTACACATCAATGGTCATTCCCGCTAACTAATAGCATTATTTATGTATATTTTTATTTGTTCCTAGTGCTATATTATTCTGGAATTTTGCTCTCATAACTGAAGACCATAATTCCACTTATTTTTCTAAAGATACATTTAGTATTTCTTTCATTTAACATTAATTACTGCCTCATTTACTCATGCAAATATTTTATCAATTCTGTCCACTTATCATTTATAAGCCTATCTATATACAACCATCTTTCTGTTTGTCTATCATTTATCTATCTATCTATCTATCTATCTATCTATCTATCTATCATCTATCATCTATCTATCTATCTATCTATCCATCTATTCATCTATTAAATCTACCTATCTATCTAATCTATTTATCTGTCTTCTATCACCTAACTATCTTCCTTTCTTTTTTACTTATCACTATATCTCCATTTCTCTGTAATCTCTTTAGATAACTTATATTTTTTGAAAATAAATCCTTTCTACATACAACATATCCTGATTATAGTTTCCCCTCCCTCTACTACTACCAGCTTTTCCCCGATTTCCCTCCCTTTGGATCCATTCCCTTTCTTTCTCTTATTAGAAATTAACAGGCTTCTAAGAGATGACACTCAAGCATGATAAAATAAAATATAATAAGATGAAGCAAAAACTTTAATAATGAAACTGGATATGGCAACCCAGCATGAGCGAAAGAGTCCCAAGAGCAGGTAAATGAATCAAAGACCCATGAAGGCCCTGAGCTTGCTGCTTCAGTCTCTGTGAGCTCACATGCACCTTGCTTCATTGATTGAGATGGCGCTTGTTCTCCTGGTATCTTCCAACCCTCTGATTCTTACAGTATTTCTGCTTCCTCTTCTGTGGGAAACCATGAGCTCAGTGTAGAGGGATCTGATGGAGATCTCCAATTAAGATTCTCTGCATAATGTCTGGCTGTGGGTATTTACAGCTATTCCCATTTGCTGCTGGTGGAAGTCTCTCTGATGAAGACTGGTTAAGGCACTGAACTACGGTCATCTATGCTTTTAAAATATAAATTTTCCTCATACATTTTTGGCTTTTAAATTAATTATGCCTTATTCTCTATAAACTTGTTCCTAAGTCATTACTCCATGGCTATTCTTACTAATGAGGACTATTCATTTGCCAAAAAAAAAGTCATTCTTAAAATCTCAAACAGCAAGTTACCTACATTGAAGAATATAATAACTATATGTTAGAACTAATGGCTGTACCAACGTGCAATTCAATGTTTGACTAATAGTTCATCAAATTATCTCATTCTCCATGTATGTTTTTCTTCATGTGAAAATGTGGTAGACTATTTTCACTCTCTGTACCCCTCTGCACTTTCTCAGTTATTTTCCTGTATTTTTCAACCTCAGGATTAAAGTTAAATCCTCTTGCATGCTAGACTTTGCTTTATTACTGAATAAAACCACCAGTTTTCTCAAATCTCTTTATTCTATTGAATTCCTTTACATGTGTGTGCATTTATATCTCCTATGAATCTACTCCAGCATTTCTAAGTTTAATATCTTAATAATGCTTTTACTATTGACAACAAAAGTTTTTTCAAGACAATATTGACATTTGAATAGAAAAGTTTGGTATCTGATTCTTTAAAGTAACTGACATTCTTTTTTAAAAAATTAGCTTTCTAATTTTGTATTTATGTCCTTATAAAGTATCAATAAAATATGTAAATCTGGCTTTAAAACTACATATATTATTTATATTTAGCTGAAATATTTCCACATAAGAAAATACTGAGCATAATAGGTAAGTTTTTTGGATGTAGCTTCCAATGTGTGTTAACACTCTTTTATTTTGGTGGCCAGCTTGAGTTTTCCATGTCGAGTGTAGCCTGTTCTGCAGAGCTCCTCTGAGTACTGAGCTTCTATTTATTTGAGATTTGTTAATGTTCTCAGAGTCAATACAAGGAAAAATTTGCTGTGCTTGTGATTTTTAAATCAAAAACTGCTGGCACTGAAAAATGAAGAACAAACCCTTTCATCCCAGCAAGTTCCTAACAGCACTGAACTATTAACAGGAAATCATTTTGAAGCAAACTTGCCCTTCTAAGGTGTGATCTGCTTCCTAAGATAATGTTCAAAAAAATTACAGGTACATTATCAGGAAATAAAAAGACCTATGAATTTAGCTTCCTAAATGGTCATTACTTCTTTAAGAGCTACCAAATATATGGAAGTAGAAAAGTTTTGCTTTTTGTTATTGTAACAATTGTTATAACATTTTGTAACGATTGAATTTTGCCTTGAATTTTGAAATCATTAAAATTACTTTTATGTACTATTCTGTTCTGCAATTTGGTATGATTTATTCCATGTGTTTAAATACTAAGCAACATATTGCTATGTACTTGGAATAAAGAAGATAGAGTTTTATCTTATCAGTAAAATGAAGATAATATTCAAAATGTCATGAAGAGTCTTAACAGGTCTAGTGTGCATGAGATTGTATGTATGTGTGTCCTGGTAAATTTTGCCTCCACTATCTCTACTCTGTTACCACATTCAGTGCACTGTATTCAGACTAGTCACAGGACAGCAGCCAAGTGGAAATGACAGTGACTGACAATTATGGGAGAAATAAAATGGCTTCCAGAAGTTCACAGAGACCCGTGGACCTCAATCAACTGAGCTACAAATCCATTAAATGACTTAATTTTGTGAATCCAACTGTGAGATATATTTACCACCACACTGACAAGAACCATAGATAATAAATGCAAGCAGTAATACAAGTTAGTAAGTGAGAAAGTGTTGACTAATGCTGTTTGTAGACAAAAACTGAGAAGGTGGCATGCTGTGTCAGAACTAAGGGATACACATAGCTAAGGTAAATGGATAATAATCCTTCATGACACCAACTTCAACTTATTGAAGTTTAAGAATATTAATCACTAGTTTCAAATATTTTAATCAGCGTATTGTTGAAAGGCAAAAGCAAAAAGCATTGGCCGTTTTAGAGCGATACCTGAATAAAAGTGATCATGGCTACGTTTGAAGCAGGCCTGCCCAAAGTCTGCTCTCCTGGTTAGAAATAATTTTATCCAGTATATACATCACAGGAGGGCAAAAACAATTTGATTCATACACAAAGTTTAAAGTTGATTGTTTTGTTTTTCTTTCGTCAAGTGTTACACACAAAATTGATTTGCAAAACACTTTAGAAATTATAACAGAACCTAAAAACAGTTTATTCATTCATCTAATAAATAAAGTCTTCTCACTGAAACGTTATCTTATGTCAGGAATTTGTGAGTCATGGCTCAAAGAATACATTGGAATATTTAATTTGAGTAATAAATAACTATGAAAAGCAATGGCGAAAACACATTCATCGAACAAAATAAGAAAAAAAATTTAGGCAAGACAATTAAAATTTTTTTTGTGTTTTTGCTCACATATTCATTAAGCTGGAAAAAACTAGACAGATAAAAATTTTGCTGAGTTTTCAATAGTCATGCTTCATTAATAATTTCATATGATAGATGAAACTTTATTTGGGTCAATTCATTTGACAATTTTCCCAATACACCTGTTCTAGAATTTTAGCAATTATCATCAATTTTTACCTCAAAAAATGTAAGATATTTATTTTAATTTATTTGGCATTATAATTGCTGATTGGGAAGTAAAATAAACACACAGTGGCTAAAAAGTGCATTTTTATACTGAAAAGAAGAACATGATGATTAATTTTTATAAAATCCTTTCAATAAGTTAGAGCAACTGAAAAGATTAGGGGGAAATTGATCGGCATAAAGATTTAGAAAAATCTAAAATAAGCATCTAATTATAATCCCTTTACTTTCTTAACTTGAGAACAATTGGGAAATGTGAATAATAGTATATAAATATCCGATGAATGACACAAAGTATATAATTTTGATCTTGTAATAAAGTAATGGTCAATAAGCAAGTATTTACTTGATTCATGGTTTCAAACAATGAATTAAATAGCTTCACATTTGCTATGTATTTGTATAATATATAATATATATCATGTATACATATGTACATGGTTTATATATGTATGCAAATGTACATTAATCATTTGTGCTATCTTATGACATATTTGCTGACCATTTTTTTCCTATGCTAGGGATACAACTACAAAGCCTTGCATATGATCCACAGGGACTTCATAGCTGACATTTCCATCTTCAGTTGACTTTTGTGAAGTATTGGTTTCCTATCTGACCTCCAAAAGAAATGACATTTAGAACAGTAAGTGTTAGTAAAGATTTAATTGATCTTTGTATTTGTGTCCCATACACACTTTTAATATGTTGAAATACTTGATAGGGAGACACTATAGCCTCTTTTCTGTAGCTGTAGAATTAATACCAGGAACAGAAGCCTGAAAGCACCAAAATATTTATACAAGTATACAGATGATACAGTATATCATCTGTAATAAAATTTTAACTTAAAAGGTACACAAAATTATTTCTGTGCAAGAAAAGCACAAATAGAAGTGTAAGAACCAGGAAGCTAAGTTTATTATAAAACCCACTAGTATTTAAAGTTATTAAACATGTAGTTGTGAAACATGTAGGTTACATTCTATAAAACAGGAAGACTGAGTCTTAGAGAGTTGAATTGTCTTGCGTTTGGAGTGACTGATAAGCAATGTAACAAAAATGTGTAATTTGGAGTTTTTGTTGATCGTTTTCTTCATTTTTACTATTTGTGTAAAATCATGAGCAGCAGATGAATGAAGCCAAAAATATATGAATATATTTGAGTTTATAGGCCCTGTGGATGTTCATGTTGTGATTCTTCTCAATAAAAGAGGAACATTGGTCACTGAAATACCTCCATTAACCCTTTCATTTCCTTAAATAAAAATAGGATTCTGAAATACTCAGTGAACATCTTCCCTGTGAATATCTGTATGTTGTAGACTTTGCCTAAATTATATCTTGAAATTGTTATTATCTTCATGTTAACACATAAACCACAGTATAATGCATGTATATCAATGATATTTCTCCTTGAATAAATAAGTCTCTTCCTGTTTCCCATAATCAGTTTAAGGGTCTATGCTTAGCATCATGAAATAAAGTATTATCTATTAGAAAATCTCATTTATTATCATAATTTATATACTTAACTTTAATACATTTAAATTAGTAATTAAAGGAGATGAATGCAACTGTACATAATAAATAATCCAGTATTCTTGCTTTCATTATTCTCATCAATTGATATGTATGTATGTATGTATGTACATTTTTGATATATTTCATAAATACTTATTTGTAAATAATCAACAAAATCAAGTAATGTGAAGTTATTAGTGACAATAATGTTGGTTTTATTTTTTTTTTAATTTTTTTTGGTATTTTTTTCAAGACTGCATTTTTCTATGTAACAGTCCTAGCTTTTCTGGAACTTGTTTTGTAGACCAGGCTGACCTCAAACTCACAGAGATCTGCCTGCCTCTGCCTCCCAAGTGCTGGGATTAAAGGCATGTGCCACCACCACATGGTGGTTTTATTTAAAATTTTATGAAAATTATATTTTCTTGTTTTGTACTTTTCTGAAAATTGGAAGTAAATAGGACATCCCTGGATGACCAAAGAACTCCTAGCTTAGATGAAATGCACAACTGTGGTCATTGATATCGTTTTCACATTGTAGGTTTCTTGGGAAGAGACATAATTAATAAAATAAAAATTTCTGATTAGCATGAGGATGTTATTTTGTCTCAGAAACCTTTACCTAAGGAAACAATCCCAGCTTCCTTCATAACATTGACATGTATGTATATCATCACATCATCCATCCATCATGTGATTCTAGATCTGAATTAAAAAGCTTGCATTCATTCCCAATGTTTCACATAAAGAACACATTGTTTAAAGTTAATGGGTGAAGAGGAACTCCTTCATTTTAGTAGAATCTTATTTCATTGTATAACCACATGATTTTGCGGGTTCTAGCTTGGATTCAGAGCTTCTCTATAATCCAAAGAGGTGCAAGAGAATATTATCATTGTCCCAAGAAACATAAAGTTTCTTAGAACAACCTTGTTAGCAAATAATACTTCTCAAGACATGTTTGATGTGTCTATGTTGTAGCTAACTAGTGTTTTAACATCTGTGTGTCTATGTTTTATTCTTAGTTTAAGGATTCCTTCCAGAAATTAAACAGTGCAATATTTTGCTAGTGTTTAACATATTATTTTTTTCTGATCTTCATATTTGAGGTGTCAAAAGCAGGTTTATTATTTTCATAATCTGTGACAACCACCTAATAGCTTGTTATGCTATTAAAATTGTACTTAATAGCTTTATAACTTATAAAGAAAAAACATAGCAAAATATAAACTAAGATCATAAAACATATTGAGGATATTTTGCATTAGTATGTATAGCATATTAGAAACATCACTTCTTTTCTAAGCCAAGAACTAATCAGACTTTAATTTCCATAAATGATTTAATTGATTATAATCATGAAAAGCTGTTGATTTGAAATGTGCATATTCTCTGATCCTATGAGATTCTGTTAGTGTAAAACAATTAATATTATACAGGTTTTCACATATAGGGGAACTTTAGCAATACCAAAATACTTTTATATAGCAATATTGATGAGATGTATGGAATATTGAAATACTGAAATCATAACTACCCAGTGATTTGAGGATATTTTTAAACTCATTCCAGATAGTCCTTACCTACTCAAAGCTATGTTTTCTTTCCTCAAAAAAGCAAAAACAACAACAAAACATTAACCCCCAAATTAACAAACAAAAAAGTACATAAGAAGCAGGGAGTCTGCTTGTGTTGGCTAACTATTCCTGAGCATGAAGCCTGTACTAGAGAATGCCTGACATTCCCAGTGTCACCCCACTGGAGATAACTGATTTTTCCTCTCACAGAAACAGTCCAGTGCAAACAGCTTCATAGTTAGGTGTTAGTGCCTCCCGTTCTGTGTGCTGGGATTTTGACTGGATTAAGCTTGTACAGATCTTGTGTGTGTTTCCACAGTCTCTGTGAATCCATATCTCCATCTGCCTTGTTGTATCTGGAGACACTGTTTCCTTGGAGTCTTCCTCCACATTTGTTCGTACAGTCTTTCTTTCTTCTTTCACATTTATCCGTGAGCTTTGCAGGGAGGTATGGGAAAAAGACATACCATTTAGTGTTAAGTGCTCCAAGGTCTCTCATTGTCTGTACATTTGCCATTTGTGAATCTCTGGGTTAACTAAAAACTATGACAAGAAAAATCATCTCTTATGAGTATTGAGAGAAGATATGCAATTAGGATTTCTGTTTTTCTTTAGGAGAATAATAATAGTAAATTTTCCCCTAGGTCCATGGCCTATCTATTCTCGGGTTGTTTTCCAATTTAACAAAGTCATATAAAGATTTCATCTCATGGAATGGACATTAAGTCCAATTGTAGCCCACAGCATCCAACTTTAAATGGTGGTTAGTTATTCCCTTAACATTTGTACCACTATTAAAATAGTATATATTGCAGGCAGCTTGCTCCTGTAGCTTACAGTGTTTAAAGCTAAGTGAGATCAATGATTGTATTGCTCCTGTGACAGTGAGTATAGTACTTTCCAGCATTATGAATGCTAATCAGCAGTGGGGAAATATGTGGTCTCGTTATCAACAATTTTAAAATCAGGTTATAGAAGGTTACCAGTAGCATTGGAAGTAGTCTATAATGTTTGAGGTGGGTCTACAGGACCCGTGGGCCAGTGACTCAAAAGGAGGTAACTAATCCCTGTCACTGGGATTTTATTTCATTGTATATGATGTCTAATTGGAGCACTGTACATATGAAAACTCCATTTAAGTTAATTTTATTCTTATTTATTTAATAAAGCTTCTATAATAGTAAGTTTCCACATGATCTTTCAAAATGCCTTTAGTCAGTATTGAAAGCAATAAAAAACAATTTATATAAGAAAAAAATAGCCCAATGGTTGTGGCATATGCCTTTGATCCCAGCACTCAAGACGCAGAGGCAGACATTCTCAGTGAGTTCAAGGCCAGCCTGGTCTATAGAGTGATTTCCAGGAAAGCCAAGGCTACACAGAGGAAACTCTGTCTTGAAAAAACATTAAAAAAAGAAACCTTACAAAGGTAATGAAATATACCATGCATCAAAGTATCAGGCTCACGTAAGGACTAAAAATTAATAAGCATACTTTAGAGCACATATATCTTTATTCATGCAATTTATCAGAGATTGTTGTGCTATCATATCTACAGAAAAAATGAGGCCAGTGGGTTTCAACTTCCAGAATCTTCTCAATAAAATTCAAGGACGATTACATAGCTACAACTTCCTCTTTTCCCATTCTCTGAACTGTAACTAAGTTTCCACGGAGAGGTACTGCAAACATCAGACGAAATTGCTCTGACTCTACTGTCCGTGCTCCCACCACAGTAACAATTGGTATAGTGACTGTTTCATGGTGATCTAAACCCTAGCAATCTCTCTCCATTAGCTCCGATGTTAAAATACGTCCAAATATAGTGTTAGTTCCAAAATGTTGCCCATGCCTGTTATTTTACCTAGATAGTAGAAGTTCCTACTTCAGGCTGATAAGACCTAAAGCACTGGGCCATGTCTTAAGCTAACAAAGAGCTCTGACATGCACAGTAGTATCCTGACCCAGAGGACCCTTAAACTGGACCCTCAAGATGACCACTGTTGACATATGACCCAGAGCCAACCAAGAAACACCATCGCAGCTGGAAGCAGAGCCCGCTAAAAAGTACACACGTAAATACCTCCGTCCTTTGTTTACTAAATGAGATTGCTTACAACCTCCCAGAGCCTGTGTTGTTTAGTTCTGCATCTATTTACCTCATGCCCCCGGGGATCAGAGACTGTGAAACCCTAGCCGCAGAGCAAGCAAAACCTACTGATGTAAACTATTACGAGAAATCCACGGAGTCTGCTTAAAGGATGAAGGAATTTATTAGGAAGGAAAACTCACTACAGCATGGGAGATTTATCATAGCGTCCTGGAGAGCTGAGGTACAGTACAACACTGTACTGCCGCTGAGATGGTCCGTACAATCCCGCCACGAGCAATATAAGAGAGGGATCTACATGGGTCTCAGGTCTCTCTCTTTTTTTTAATTAAAGAATTTTTATTCATTTTACATACCAACCACAGATCTCCCTCTCTTCCCTCCTTCTGCCCCTCCAGCCTTTGCCCCAATCCAAACCACCCCCATCCCCTCCTCTAACAAGGTAAAGCCTTCCATGGGGAGGTCTCAGGTCTAAAGGGTAGCCCCTAGCCCGGCTCCAGAGGCAGATACTTCAAGGTCATAGGTAGGTAGGACAGTTACCTGCTACATCTCTATGGGCGGTGCTTCAAGGTCACAGACAGAACAGCTATTCACTACAGTACACTTTTTCATAAAAGGTATCAGTTTATATAAATTACCAGAATGAACCAATGCATCACCTTACACTGAAACACGTGAATAGCAATAATAATGATACACACTGACAGATTAGTGACAAAGGTAAGTAATTATAAGAATTTCCAAACATTCAATATTTTCAAAGACAATATTGTTGTGCTCAATAGGAAATGAATAAATTACTTTGAGGCAAATTTGAAGTTTCAATGTAAATTTATGGAGCAAGACTAATCTGATGAAATTACTACATCCAATTCTAGCAACAGATTAAAAAAATTGAATTGAAATCCAGAAATGATCAAATTTTGAGGACTAGAATTATTTTTTTTCTTTTTAACCTCTTATTTAATGATCATTGAATAGAAGCCAATGACAAATAAGTAGCAGAAATCACATTTGACAGTGCACATACTGAATAATATGAACCTCCTTTTCCTCATTGCATACCCTCATTTTATATATGAACCTCATTTTCCTCATTGTATATTTTGTTCTTTAAGAATTGGTATAACATTCGTTCCTCTGACTTGTGAGCAAATTTCCTATTTTAATGAACACAAAGCATAATTAATAAACACCTTTGACATGTTTAATTGTGATGATCGACTTGTGGATACTTAATATCACATGGAAATAAGTGACTGGGTGTCTATGAAACTGTATCTGGCTAGTTGAGGTTGGAAGTTGGCAACACCACTCTGTGTTGGTGGAACGGACAGAATAAAAAGGAGAAAAGCACCTGAGTATCCTTCGTGAGTGGGATGAAAGGCTTTTTCTTTCTAATGTCATCTTTCCTAACAGGATGTGGTGTATTCTTTGAGGCTGTAAAACAAAATGTCCTTCATTTGCTTTTGTCATGATTTTCTCACAACAAATACACAAAGAACTAAGACATTTGAGGTTTATTTTTCCCATCAAAATGTAATTGTTTATAAATATTTATGCTACATTTTCTGAGACTAGTACACAGAAAATAGAACAAAGTAAATAATGAAGTCAGAGACTTACTAAACTGCTAACAAAAATAAGTATTATAGACTGTGTGAAATGAAAATTTATAAAACACTGAGGTCATTTTACACGTATGTGTGTAAATAACATATTTAGTAGTAAAAGATGAAAAATTATTGAACATTATGTTATATATTTTAAAACAACAATTACCATAATTAATCATGCTTTTATAAAACCAAGAACGTATTTAACTGAACTGAATTGATTATTAAACCTAAATTAAATATGAATACATCTTTATTTACCATACATATATATTAGTTCCATTAATGCATATGCATATATACATGCATGCCACCTTTGTATGCCTGTTGAGGAAATAACTTACTATATTGCTGTACAAGTCTTCTTTTTTCTCTTTAAAGGGATACTATCTACATTTGATCAATATAAACACATAGGAACTATCATGCTGCTACAATGAGGCAGGTCTTTTAACCCAATGACTGCCGTTAAGCATTGTACATACTCTTCTTTACCTCTGAGAATTTCAAAGTGATGAAGCTCAGTTGCTTTGTGGGCCTTAGCCATTTTTGTCCTTTGTGATTTCTTTTCATTGTATTATACTTTCAAATTTTATTTTTGTGAAACTAGACTGATGTGTATATATTTGGAAGCTGGACAATGGACAAATTTGATGGCTTGCATAAGCCATCGAGACCGCCTTAAATAGCCATTAAAGTCAAATATCTTTAGATGGTGGTTAGTCATTTTTGCAAATAAGATTTTTCATTTTGATTGAAAACAGCAGTTTCTTCCTACAAAAGCCTATACTTCAGGCCTTTTGATAGATTTAACAGATCATAAAGACTTTATGATCTAGAATAGTCCAAGTCAGAAATGGTCTATTTTAGTCATCATTTTGTATAAGAATTATAATTATAAGCAAGTGTTGTTTATAGAAAAATATGATTAAATTATTATTTTACTTAATATAACATATATATGAAGAATTAGAGGATAAAATTTATCTATATGTCATATTGGAACAGGCACAAAGAATTTCCCTATAGTTACTTAAATCAAAATGGCAAAGTACATTTCCCCAAACTTTCTGAATTATTTCATCCTAGCTAAGAACCAGAATGATGAAGTTTAGCCCCAAAGGTATTCGGTGGAAAAGCTGTAAGCCATGGAAAATGGAGCTTAAATTCAGAGTGCCATCTCAGAGAGCATAATAAAAATAGATTTTCAGTCTGCCCCAAACACAAATAGTAATGCCATAAAATATGAAATATTGGGAGTATGGTATTGCCATCTTTAATTTTTATGGTGGAGTTTCTCTCAGATCTTCTCCATGCTAGAAAATAGTCTTATATCCTGGGAAAGTCATCAACTTCTTTTAACAGACCTAGAAACTTGCAGGAAGTCTCCAAACAGAAAACAGATATAGTGATTTCTGAAGATTAAAAAGCAGTATGGCAAATGACATTGCCAGCTCAAATAATTTAAAATTGTCATTTGGAAATCATCTTTGAATTGGTGCTTAAATAAATAATTCTTTCAAAATATAATCAACAGGGATAAAAGTGGAAGAATCCCAATTAGTGGACTTTAGAGTAGCTTTTAAGAACTCATTCTCACCCATCAAAGTAATCCAATTTTGAAAGTCCCTGCCATATAGGGATCAAGGATTCAATACTCCATTCTATTGCCTTATAGGTTCATATACTTGAATACTTAGGACTAGGCTAGAAAGTGGATTTACCAGTAAGAAGTATATTCACAAATTAAGCTTATTTGATTGAAAGGTTTTCAGAGATTATAAACAGCAAAATCTTGGATTTATAAAAGTATGTCCCATGTGTTCCTTTGTGTATGTGTGTGTGCATGCATATGTGTGGTGTGCTGTGTGTGTATGTGAGTGTGTTTTGTGTGTGTGTATGTGTGTGTGTGTGTGTGTGTGTGTGTGTGTGTGTGTGTGTGTGTGTTTGTCTTTTTTTGTTAATCAACTCATTATTCCCTTTTGGATACCATACATTTTGTACAAGCTCCATCTGCCCATAGGCTACATTATTCATATTAAGTCAACTGCAATTTTTTCATTCTGCATTTACATTGCTCCATTTTTTCCTGACATCTACTTTAATAATATACAGCACAAATGAGTCATACTTTCTTTAAGAGACATCAATAAACACCAGCAATGTGAATCAAAAACATAGCAAACCATGGAAAGTTTCCAAGGCTTCAAACTATCATGATTGAAAATATCAATAATAACAGCTCTAGCACTGTTTATAGTGAAGCCTACACTTATTTATATATCTACAAAGACATACAGTTAAAGTGTAAAGTGTTTGTTCCTCTAGAAGAGCTATTTTTTAATGTGTGACATATAAACAGGTCAATGAATACCAAGTATGTGCCAGTATTTAATTTATAATCTAGTAGTGCAACAAAAATATTTTTTAATGAATACTATCAAAACTAACTCTGAGTTTACATGTCTGGCTTTAGAATTTAGCACATGGTTCTAGTAATAATTTAAGTTATTTACAATATTACAACATGTTTATTATTTACATAAACTTCAATTTGCAGCAAAATGGATAATCAGGATTTATTTCATCCAAATTTATTAAGTGTTCATTTTTTTTTAAATCCAGGTCCTGATAAAACATTATTCTCTAGAACAATCTTTATTTCTCTGGCAAGATATTGCCACAGGTATTCAGGATAGTAACAATCAAGCTGAATACATCATACTGTACAGAGTAAAG